>PVHY01016830.1:0-32857 GCA_004024945.1 Uropsilus gracilis
CCGCCCCCTCCCCGCGCCGCTCCGCCCCGCCCGGCCGGTGCCGCTCCGTCCGGGGCCGCGGGTTCCTCAGCCGCTGCCGCCGCCGCCGCCGCCGCCGCCGCCGCCGCGATCCGGGACAACCAGGGCTTCCCGGAAGAGCCGGACACCGGACTACCGGGCCCACGGATCCGGATCTCGGGCTGGTGTCTAGGGCAGCAGAGCGCAGGGGAAACCCGGAACCTGGATGTAGGAGCTAAATCCTGGTTCTTGGAATGTGCGGTCATACGAAGCCCGGATTAAAGAGTAGCTCTGGGAACACTGGAAAACCCGGCAAGCCGGTTAAAACAGAGATAAACTCGAAGAAACCTGAACCGGAGAGCTCGAACCTAACGCTCTCTCCTCGTGAAAAGAACTCTCACCGGAGCCGACTTCCCCGCAGAGAGGCCTCTGGGTAAATACCGTGCTTAAATACAGAAGACACCAGTTCTGAAGGTGTCCTTCAACAGTGGAACGAGAAAAGGGCCACAAGGGGTCTGACCGTGAATATCTACAAAGAACAGGAGAGCAAGCACAGCTCCTGTGGTATCATCCATTTTACCCCTTGATTCATCATCAGTGTCGACCCTCTAATTTTTATCCTTTGTTCTCCAGTTTCTTCTTTTAGGATTACTTGCTTTTCTCTCCAAAGTAACCATTTCTAATCTTCCTATATCCCCTTTCACCTCACTATCCTCTATCATCAATCTTGCTTTTTTATCTAAAAGTACTATTCTGTACTTCAACCCACCATTTTAAAGGTAGTAACTTTTATCTTTACTTATTTACTATTCATCTCTGATTGCCCAGCATACTATCTAGTACACAGTAAGCATTCTCGGTCATGTTTGCTTAAGTGACCCCCTCCCACCTACCTCTCGTTTGCAAAACTTATCTTACTCTTCATGACCTCCTCCTTCATGATTTCTGCCTCCTTCCATAGCAAACAGAAATTTATCTTAATTCTCAAAGCTCCCTATATCTTAGCCCCTATTTTGCCCTTCTTGAGCCCTTGACGTCAGTCAATTCTGCCATTTTTTTTTAAATCTTTCTTTTCTTTTTTATCATGAGGAATCCTTCAGTAGTGCCACTCTAATATGTCACTTGGAGATAGAATCAGGTCATCATCTCCCTTTGGTTCACCAGTACTTATAGTACAAGGACAGAACTGATCCCAGGTGATAGCAAACTCAGTTGTTTTTTTTTTGTTGTTTGGTTTTTTCTTTTTTTGAGACTAGGTCTTGCTATTTTTGCCCGTGGAACCGCAGGCTCTCGTTGCCCGGGGTACCACAGACTCAAGCAATCCCCAACTTCAGCTTCCCAGGTAGCTGGGATTACAGGGGCGCACCACCACGCCCAGCTATTTTTTTGAAACTAGGTCTTGCTACGGGCCCCAGGCGGGACTCGAACCGCGATCCCTAGCCCCGGCCGCTTCATAGGCTGAAGCTTACAAGCACGAGCCACCGTGCCTGGCGCAGACTCAGTTTTTAATAAGTGATGTGATTAGGTAAGAATTGAACACTAAGCAGGTAGGGAAAGAGTTGGGCTTAATGATTTAGGCTTAGGTGTAAATTAAGACTTAACATTCAAGTAGTCAACTACTGAAAAGTATAACTACTATTGGAAAGGACTTGGAAACAAAATTAAAATTCCTACAATGAACCCTAAGTTTTAGCCTGAGAAAGTTCTCAAACCTGGAAGAACCACTAATTATTTTCAAGTGATTAATATCTATACAGAAAAGAATCTGAAGTTTAACTTCCTGTTCCTTTAGACCAGGTGCTGGCAAATTATGGTTTCCAGCACAAATCAGATTCACAGCCCATCCTTCGTGTCTTCTGAGCTGAGTAGTTTTCAGATTTCTAAATGGCTGAAAAATCATCATAAAAACAATGTTCTGTACCATGAAGTTCAAGGTTCAGTGTCCATAAATAAAGTTGTACTCATAGTCATGCCAACTCATTTATGTGTTTTCTGAGTTTATACTACAAAAGCAGAGCTGATAAGTATAACAGACTATCACTTGTAAAGTCTAAATTACCTAGTCCTATACAGAAATAGTGCACTGACCACTGCTTCACACAAGTACTATCAGTAGAACTTGTTTAAATAGAAATGCTGTAGATTTGCACTGTTCCTTTCAGAATTCAGAAGTCACTAGCCACTAGCTCCACTAGTGGAGCACTTGTGACTACAGAACTAGACTTTTTTTTTTTTTTTTTTTTTTTTGAGACTAGGTCTTGCTATTTTTGCCCGTGGAACCACAGGCTCATGTTGCCTGGGGTACCACAGACTCAGCAATCCCCAGCCTCAGATTCCCAGATAGCTGGGATTACAGGCGTGCATCACCACGCCCAGCTATTTTTTGGAACTAGGTCTCACTGTGTTGCCCCAAGCGAGACTCGAACCGTGATTCCCTAGCCCCTGCCGCTTCATAGGCTGAAGCTTACAGGCATGAGCCACCGTGCCTGGCTCAGAACTAGACTCTTAAATTTATTTAATAACCATATGTGGCTAGTGGATACCATATTAGACAGTACAGCTCCAGATGCTTCTCAAATCTTCTAAATGGACATTTTAAACTCTTGTCCCAACATCTCACTCTCTTCCTGTGACACACCTCTCTAGATTCAGTTCCCTCTCATCCTTCCCTGGCCCTAGAATTATAACTCCAAGTCAGCATACAACATTTACCAGGTTTTCTTTCTGTGCTCCCTACTGTCACAACTGAAATCCCAAATCTGATCAGTTTAACAAGTTTTACCCCATGAATTAATCCACATTATGTTCACACACATAAAAGGACAGACATTTACACAAGTTTCTTTGTGTCAGAGGATGGCACTGTAACTATTTTCTTTTTTCTCTATGTGAGAGAAGTATCAAGTCTTTCACATGCTGGATCCCTTGTTGCTGCTAGAGCCTGTGATATGGATTACCTCCCTCCAAACACATTCACAGAAGCTGAGAATAGCAGATGTGTACCTGCTATTTGAATCTTAAGGAAAAAAAAAACTCATCACAAGACTTTCTTTCCACCCTGCAGGTCTAATAAACTGAAGTTAGCTGATTTCTCTAGTTTAATAGATACTTGCACTTTTACTAACCTTTTCTAGCTGGGCAAGAGAACAACCCCCCTACTGTCTTAATCTTGGCTAGTCGCTGTAGCAAAGACATTAAAAAATTTATAAAACTAAACAAAATCTGCACAAATGGGCTTTAGTAGAGACAGTAGTTCAAATTAAAAAAAGAAATTAAGGGTTATAACTCATAAAAACCTTTACTTTGTAATTATTTGTAATACTAATCTTTAAAGTTTAAATTTCTCACACCTAACTCCCTAGGGGGAAAAATGGGTCTCTAAAAAGCTTAAAAAGAAAAGAGGGAGTACCTAGTTCTCTTTCTTCAGATTATACAAAGGAAAACACACACAACCAAAAACCAAAAAACTTAATTCCAAACATGACTGCAAAGTCAAGTCTTCTAGATCCTGAAAGAATACCCCCAGTTTCATGTATTTCACACTCTGAGCTCATATAATTAAGATTGGATCCTGCCTGGGAAATACAAAACCAAAACCAAAACTGAAAACACTAAATCCTTTAGGATTGAGAAACACTGAAACCATCCATCCAAAAGGGGGCGCAGATATTTAGGCTGCAAAGAAAATCAGCTCAAACATGTGAAACTTCCCTCAGGCCAAGCTGTCCCAGAATTACAGGGTCAGTACAAAGTGTTGTAAAGCACCAAAAAGCTATTCCTGGGCAAGTTTGTACGCAAGCTGCTAAGAATTTCCACCCGGCTTTAAATTACGCTATTCATCACAGAGCAACTGTGGGTCATCGACTCCCAAGTCTCTCCCACACTTCCTCCCTGGTGTCTCCACAAATAAAAGAGAGACCTTGTACCACTACTACTTGAATTAAAGACAGACTTTCACAGTCAAACCATGAAAAATCAAGTTTCCAAGTTACTCTGTCATTTACTCAGGTGGCTCCAGCTGCATATTGGATTTGGATGCTGAGGTGGGTTCTTGTAAATTTGTGAAGTTCTTGTAAACTTTCTTATCACAGCATACAAAATGGTTGTATAACCTCAACTCTTGCAGCTCCTGATGTTTTTCTTAGGCATACACACACACCATATGCAGGTGATGTGAACAATCAATTCAGACTCCTCTGTACACAGGCTGTCATGCAAATAAAAAAGCAGATAAACTTTTTTTTTCTCCTTTCTAGGCTCTTTAACTCCTGCCTTTCAGTTTCATTTTTATTTTGGATTTAAAACCAACCAACCACCAGAGAATTCCAGCATAGAATTTAAGTTGCTACTGCTTGGTAAACTATCAGCTGTATAGTGAATCTAGTGTGGCTTCATTAAGAGTACCAAAGTGCTGGGACCAGAGTCTTCAACACCCCTCTGCCCCCAAAAGGAAGGCCTTTAGTTATCTTTTCCACTTTGCCATGGAAGTTGAGGAAAAGAAAGAGAAGACTGCATGTTTGCATCACCAGAACAAGAATTGAGTGGGTTTTCCCTGAGAATCCAGAGTGATCAAGTCACACAAAAAAAAACAAACCAAAAAAAACAAACAAACAAAAAAAAAAAAACAGTGCCTAGAGCTATGCAACAAGCAAGGTTCACAACTGAGTGAACATCAATGCATAATGAGTGGAGGCATTTCAATGCAAATAAATGCTGAATATGAAGGATTAAAGAAAGGAGAAATTAATCTTTTTCATAACACAAAGTGCATTTTTTTTTCTTTTCCTCATGCACTCTTTTTTTAAGTCATGCACACAAATGCTGTAGGGAATCCAACTTCCCCAGTGAGGCGATACTGCTTTATAAAAAGCAGAACATACACATTTAAGACCATGAATTTCCTGAATTTCAGATGCCAGCAAGAGAGACTCTGACAGCGCTTCTGAATAGTCTCAAAAAATATGTGTTTTGCCTCACTATGTGGGGTGAGAATGACTAATAAAAATCTCATTTCAAACCAACCTCCAATTTTTTCAAAGCTCATAGATCCCTAAGGTGTGGATGGTTCAAAGGGTTTGGATTCAGGATTTGAGTGTATCTGGACATAATTGCTGAAACAATTTTTTCACCTTGTTTCTAATTTATCCCATTCAAATGATACTTATGCAATACTAACAAAATAATTTCATGCCACTCTAGCAGGTGGCTCCACCTCCTCTCAGTGTGATCCCTTTTATGTCCTAATGCCTCAAACCGCAGAAAAAAGTGGTGGGACCTCCTCAGGTTATCACTTCCATGAAAAAAATCTGCTTGACTTTTGAAGAGTGTTAACTTCAAGATATGTTGAACTGTAGCAGAAAACTTGTTAAAAAACCTGTCCAATCATGGGTTTGTATAAAACACAGTATTCCTGAAACGTTCTAATACTCTACCAGGCTATCACTTTGAAAGGACACTTTAAAATTCAAGTGGCCCCTCAAAACATCATTAAACTAGATTAAGAATTTTCCTAAGGCTGGGCATGGTGGCACATGTCTGTAAGTGGCAGCCTAGGAAGCTACAGCCAGGGCGAGGGATCACAGTTTGAGTCCCACCTGGGGCATGTACCGAGACCTAGTCCCAAAAAAATAGCTGGGTGTGGTGGCGTGTACCTGTAATCCCAGTTACCTGGAAAGCTGAGGTTGGGGATTGCTTGAGTCTGTGGTACCCCAGTCAATGTGAGCCTGTGGTTCCATGGGCAAAAATAGCAAGACTTAGTCTCAAAAAAAAAAAGAATTTTCCTAACCACAAATCCAAACTTCAGAAAGAAATGTAATTTTCAACTTTTCCCTTTTCTCTCTTCCCATTCTAATAAAAATATCAAAGATCTAGAATTTTTTAAATAGGTTTTTATAAATAATATATTTAAAGATTTTAACCCACTACACAAAGTAAGAAGCCCACTCCTTAAGAAAAATATACAGATTTTGGTAAGAGTTTAAATTCTGAGAGACTCAAGCCTGATGCCATGCTTTCAGATTGCTACTGCTTCAATTCCAAAGAACCAGTAGATAGCAATTTTAGTACACAAAACTCTACTATGCTATACAGTTCCTTTTTCTCCTGGATCAGACAGCTTTATTCTGCTTCATTAACCCCTTCTTTGCTCCTTGATGGATCTTGGAATCCAGTTTCCCTGTAAGGGAGAAAAAGAAGCCTCATTATTTATTTTTATATTTGCAATGCAAATCTTTCATGGCCTCCCAGGTCTTCTGGTTACTGTGTTCCTGTCACATTCAATTATCTTGCTTCAGGGCTCAACAATTTCAAACTTCAAGATTTCATTCCATAAGAATGAGGAAGCAGTGGGAACATGTTATAGGGACAAATAAGTGTGTGCACATATACACAATGAGTACAGGTCTAAAGAATTTAATAACTTAATATTTCTAATTTTCTATAGAAAAGAAACATCACATTTTCAGGGTAGCTGATGCTAAGGCAGGTTTGAAAAGAATACACACATACAATAAAGGAAAGCATTTCACACAGTGGGAAACCCATTCCTTTGACCTGTTAACTGGCTGAGCATAATGCATGAACCTCCCACACAGTGAGAAAAGCAGTTCAACTCACCCTTTTGTTGGTTCATATTTAATAGGGGGAGTGACCTGAAACAGTGGAGTAGAATCCACATGAATGCTTTACTGACAAAGGGTCCCTATCACCAGCTAAGCAGGGCAGGGGGCACAGGCTGTCAGGTTATTCTAAGTGTTAAAGTTAGAAAACAAGCAACCTTCCTGTTCCAGGTGACCCTAATGAGAGATACTTCACTGATGTGGTCTTTGGCCCCTGATTCCTCAGATCTACCAGAATAGAATTTGGTTCAGTGACAGTAGCCTTAGGAACCATCCATCTCAGGAACAGAACTTTAACAGAGTTCCTGTCTGTCTGACTTGAGAACAAAGACTGCAGGTTGCTTTCTCCCACAAATAGTCTCACTTAAGTCAATACCAGTGCTTTTAATGAAACAGAAACAATTCAGTTCAGGTTCAGCTAAAATAAAACAAGCCTCCACTTTACAGTCATACTACAAGGTATACTACAGGTTCAAACTCATAACCACTGCCCCTAGTATGTTATTATCTTCATTTGTTGTAACCAGGTATATAAAAAAAGAAAATTTCCGTCAGGCACGTGGTGCGTGCCTGTAATCCAAGCATTGGGAGGCAAGAGGCCAGGGATTGCTTGAGTTCGCGGGTTTGAGACTTCCCTGGGCAACATAGCGAGACCTGGTTTCGAAAAGCAGCTGGGTGTGGTGGTGGGCGCCTATAATTCCAGCTACCTGGGAGGCTGAGGTTGGGGATCGCTTGAGTCCGCGGAATTGGTACTACCCTGGGCAACATAGTGAGACCTAGTCTCTTAGAAAAAACAAAAACACAACTTTTTCTTTCTTTCTGAACCAGGAGATGTAATTTCCAGTGCACCCCTGTCTGGTATTAACTAGCAGTATGACTGGGGTTAAGTCATGCACAGAATCTCTGAACTTCAACATCCTAATTTCTAATTTGTACAATTAAAATGAAAATATATATCCTGATACTGCACAAGGTGATTGTGAGAAAAAATAACTTGAACCTAACAAATTTCCTGTTAAGTTTCTTTTTTTCCTTCTCATCTCTATAGGGTTACACCTGCCTCTGGAAAAACATTCCCTTTGCTGGGCCTCCTTGGAAACCATCACTAAGTGATACCCTGAATGTAGTTAGTCCACAACAATCACAATGCCCATTGACTTTAATTTGGGCTTTAAAGCACAGAGTATTCCCAGGGATTTAAGAGTTCTTTCATCCCCCAGGTTGCCTGGCTGGAAATCCAAATATGTGGCAGCAATCTGGCAAAGAGCTCTATTAGAAGGCAAGTTTGTCTTTGTATCCCTAACACTACCACAGTGCCTGCCAAATGGTAGGTGTTCAATAAATGTTTTCATTAAATCAATTAATGAAGGTAAACATTACAAATTTCAAAACCTTTTAATTATAAGGACCAAGTGGTCAAAATTAGCAGTAAACAAAAGAATACCCACTGTAAATGTGGTAGTATTCAGAGGTTACATATTGTATGTCATTTAGCTTTTTAGACGTCAAGCTAAGACAGAATTTATAAGTCCATCCAGGACTTGAGACTTGTAGTTCTCTATATTGAACAATTTAGAAGACTAGTTCTTTTTTTTTTTTTTTTTTGAGACCAGGTCTCACTATTTTTGCCTGTGGAACTGCAGGCTCTCGTTGCCCGGGGTACCACAAACTTGAGCCATCCCCAGCCTCAGCTTCCCAGGTAGCTGGGATTACAGGTGTGCACCACCACGCCCAGCTATTTTTTTTTGGAACTAGGTCTCGCTACGGGCCCCAGGCGGGACTCGAACCGCGATCCCTAGCCCCAGCCACTTCATAGGCTGAAGCTTACAAGCACGAGCCACCATGCCCGGCCTTAGAAGACTAGTTCTAAGTTTGGGTTCTGAAACTACCTAGTTGTATAACCTTGAGAGAGTAATTTGGTCACTCTTATCCTCAACTTTTTCAATGTCCAGAGGAAATTGGACTACCTAGTACGAAATGTCCCTCCCAGTTTTATGATGTTGCACCCTAAAAATGAAATACAGGGGGAGAGGGATCAAAAAAAATGAAATGTAAAGTGGAATAATTTGTTTCTGAGGTAATTTGATAAAGTAAAAAGAGCAGGAAACCTAGAGGCAAAAAGATTTGAGCAAAATACAACTTCTGTAAGCCTGCTTATTCAACTGTAAAATTAATGGACAAAATTCCTACTAGCTTACAAAACATTGACAGACTTACAACTAATAAGTACTTTCTGTATACCAAACACTATGCTAAATATTTTACGTACATAAAGTTATTTAAACAAATAACTAATTAAAATAATACATGCTAAAGTGCTACACAAACTCAGTCTTCTGAAAAAACCAGAATATTGCCTATTGGTGATGCTGAGGTTTGGGAATTGAGTTTCTTAGTTAGCTTACTTTTTAGCTTTATTTTTAATTTACATATAAGTGTAGGAAAGGCTCGTAACATTTTCAGCTTCCTAAATTTTATTTATTTGTTTATTTATTGCAGCTTTCTAAATTTAAAAAGGGGGCTTTCTAAAATTTTCTTTTTCACACTCTGAAAGCATCACTGTATATGCACTGTCCAAGTATAATTTATAGAAAAAGCCTTCAAGCCCTCATTGGTAGACAAACTTAACTCAGGCTTCAATGATGATGTCAGAAAACAAACAGAAAAAGAAGACAAAGATTTTCAGGGTATTCTCAGGAGTTCAAGAACTCTTTCATCTCCTCGGCTCCCTAAGGAAATGATGTATATTAGAGTAATCTGTGAGCATCTTAAAAATAGAACTTCTTTGGATTCCAGACATTCACAACAGTGACTACCAATACTGGCAATTCTTGGATCAGTGTGTTGGAATGAAGAGACAAGGGCCTGGGACCTCTCACATGACGAGTGGTCATGGCTATCCCAGAATGCAGGAACTCTGAACTCTGAATTCTAGTTCAGCCTAAAATTTAGGGATCAGGATATTTATACAGTAACATACATACACTCTCTTCAAAGCAGAGTGATAGTGCTTGTTTATACATTTCCCCAACATTTTTACAAACAGCAGTTCAGTGTTAAATTACATCCTTAATACATGGCGGTGCCTGCCTGTAAGCGGCAGCCTAGGAAGCCAGGGCCAGGGATCACAGTTCGAGTTCCGCCAGGGGCATGTATTGAGACCTAGTCCCAAAAAATAGCTAGGTGGCGCGCACCTGTAATCCCAGCTACCTGGGCAGCTGAGGCTGGGGATTGCTTGAGTCTGTGATACTCCGGGCAACATGAGCCTGAGGTTCCACAGGCAAATATAGAGAGACCTAGTCTCAAAAAAAAAAAATTACATCCTTAATTATAGTTATTAAAATCAATTCTAATGCATATGCAACAGATGGATGAGAAGTTAAAAGGGGAAAGAGTATTTGTCATTGGTAACTCTCATAGGGAGTCTCACATGCTTTGCATAAGATATAATGCATAAGTTTACTGTGTATGTCATTTATTTAAAGATTTCCTTTATCTCTTTGAGCATTCCACTAACTTTAAGCAGATACACAGTCAAGTGTTATCCCATTGTATATGGTCCTTTTTAAAATTATTTCAAGAAGCTGGGTGCTGCGGCATGTGCTATTAATCCCAGCCTATGGAGGGAGGCAGGGACTGGGAATCGCTTGAGTCTGCGGGTTTGAGACCCGCCCAGAGTAACATAGTGAGATCTAGTCCCAAAAAATAGCTGGGTGTGGTGGAGCGCACCTGTAATCCCAGCTACCTGGGAGGCTTAGGCTGGGGATCACTTGAGTCCATGGTACCCAGGGCAACATGAGTCTGCAGTTCCCTGGGCAACAGAGAGAGACTTAGCCTCAAAAAATAAAATAAAATAAAATAAAAAAGAATTATTTCAAGAAACACAATTACCCCGAAGTAATAAAAGTTCAAGTTTATGTGTCCAAAAACATAAATCAAAATACACACATCTGGCCGGGCACAGTGGCACGTGCCTTTAATCGCAGCCTATGAAGGAAGACCGAGACTAGGAATCACCTGAGTCACGGGTTCTAGACCCTCCAGAATTCGAGACCTGCCCAGGGCAACACAGTGAGACCTCTTCTCAAAAAAATAGCTAGGTATGGTGGTGCACACCTGTAATCTCAGCTACTGGGAAGCTGAGACTGGGGATTGCTTGAGCCTCAAAAATAAACAAATGAATAAATAAATAAAAATACAGATTTGAGGTGTGTGTGAGCAAGAGAGATACAAGTAAATGGGTTGTAATCTGAAAGTTTATTTGCAAATCAGTTTTGTAATATTTGTAATACATTTTGCACAGAAATAATGTATTCAAAATGCAGAGGATTCTAAGACATCCCATGAAAGAAACATTTAAGCCAAAGAACTATAGAGTGTTTAATATTATTAATACTACGGAACTGAATCACTATAACAACATTTAGAAGGAAATGTGAGCATTCCAAATTAAGAGCCAAGTCTGTATTTTCCTCTGTGGAAGTAGCTAAAGATTTCTACATATAAAATTATTTTTTCTTGAAACTAGGTCTCACTTTTTGCCAGTGGACCCGCAGGCTCACATTCCCCGGGGTACCACAGACTCAAGCAATCCCCAGCCTCAGCTGCTCAGGTAACTGGGATTACAGGCATGCGCCATCACGTCCAGCTATTTTTCTTGGGACTAGGTCTTGATATGTGCCCCTGGTGGGACTCGAACCACTATCCCTGACTTCAGTCGCGGCTTCCTAGGCTGCTGCTTACAGGCATGCGCCACCATGCCCGGCCCCAAGTGGGAAAGTTATTAATGCTGTTTTTAAAAAGAAGTTAGGCAGGGAGGACAGCATTCTTGTTTCTTGAGATTGCTCTGAAATAGAAAAGATTGTGCTAGGTCTAGAAAAAGGAAAAGAAGTTGGGAGTTGAAGAAGAGTTAAAGGTTGAGGAGTAAAGCCAATCAGCACCTCTTAAGCAAATATACAGTTACAGAAATACATTAAAACGAAAGTTAGAAAAAAATAGATCATTAAATGATTTCAAAAAGAGTCAATAAAAGGGAAATGTGGGAAGTGGTGCCTCCAAAACAGATACTCTATAATAGACACTTAACATTCACTCTAGGAGTGAATCACTCTAGGAGTGAATGTTGAGAAATATGAATAAATGACAGTGTTGCCACCAGTTCTGGCTTACTACTTCCTTTCGGGAGCAAAGCACTCTGTCTTGACTGACAAATAGAATTTTAAATATAATGGAATCCTAAATGGAAGTTTAGAGTGATTCATTAGCAGGTCAGCTGTTGATCACAAAAAAAGTACATTTTGGAAAGTCTGTACTGTAGCCAACTTAATATTAAGATTGTTGCTACATAAAATTACATTAATTTCCAACATTTGAGATGCCACAGAAAGAAGGCAGAAAGAACTTTTTTACAAATGAGATGTAAGACAAAAAGAAAAAAATTTATCATCAAAGCTTGTGACTTACAGATTTTTGGATTTCCTTTAATAGGAAACTTCACAATCATTTCCTGGGGATTTGTGCAGATGAAAACAAATGGAGAATCAGATTCTTGGCTCATGTCTGGATACTGTGAAATATAAAAATAAAAAGTTCAAATTGGGACATATTTTGAATTTCAAGATCAAAGGATGTCCTACATTTTACCTCTACATTCTGATGATAGTACTCTCCACATCAGGTAAAGAGGATTATGCTCAACAAGACCAAATCTTCAGCTTTCCCCAGTCCAGCTTTTCTCAGGACAGTGTCCTTTTCTTTTTCTTTTTTTCAAAAAGAGACTAGGATTCATGATGTTGCCCACGGTTGTCTCCAACCTGCGGACTCAAGCAATCCCCAGCCTCAGCCTCCTGGGTAACTGGGATTATAGGCGCATGCTACCATGCATGGCTCAGGACAGTGTTTTGTTTTGTTTTGTTTTTGAGATTAGGTCTCACTATTTTTGCCCGTGGAACCACAGGCTCAAGTTGCCCATGGGACCACGGAATCAAGCAATCCCCAGCTTCATCTTCCCAGGTAGTTGAGATTACAAGCGTGCACCACCATGCCCAGCTATTTTTTGGGACTAGGTCTCACTGCGTTGCCCCAATTGGGACCCAAACCACAATCCCTAGCCCCCACTTCATAGGCTGAAGTTTACAGGCACGAGCCACCATGCCCAGCTTCCAGCTATTTTTTTTGGAGAATAGGTCTCGTTGTGCTGCCCCGGTGGGACTCGAACCTCAATCCCCAGACCCTGCTGCGACTCCATAAGCTGTTGCTTACAGACACATGCCAAAATGCCTGGCTCAAGACTGTTTTAATGCAGTCTGTTGCCTGCTTTATCTATAATGGGAGCACCTTTAAAAAAACAAACCAGAAACAAAAAACCTGACATTTTCCCTTAAGAATCAGACCTGACTTTTCTTTTAATATAAAGGACTCTGAATTAGGAGACTCAGAGATCTTCAGGAATATCTTTAGGAATAGGCACCCCTTAGGTTCAATTTAAGTGAAGCACTAAAAAACTTAAGAAAAGGGAACATTTGTGGAAATTCTGCCAGAAACAGTCCACAGAGCTCTTCTCTCACTAACGGGAAGGAAGATGATTCATCCTGAAAGGTATGATGAACAACCAAAAGCTACTCTGCTGGATGCATTCCAGACTCTCTCAGGGTGAAAAGGTAAACTGGTACAGCAATTCTGAAAATTATTTAGAAGTTTCCTTTGGATCTCTTATCACAAAACAAATCGTTGTGAATACTTAAGACTCTTATTCCTTCTGCAAAGAAAAACATAAAACATAGAGTAAGACTATGCTGCTACTCATTCACAATTTAAGGAACTACTAGAGATTTACAGATAGTGCTCTCTAGCAATGTCCAACTGATCTCATGTTTTACTATTTCCTACCTTGGGATGTCTCCTGTATGGCATGATGGACAAACATGACTCAAACTGACTATGGGTCAGATTTCATTACCAGGAAAGTCTTTCTCTAATAACTGTCATCGAAGTATGAAATTGTTTTCAACTCTTATTTAACTCTTATTTAACTCTTATTTAACTCTTATTTAACAGCTGAGTTGTAACCTCTAAAGACCTGAGACTCTAAAGGAGTAATGGGGGTGTTAGTAAAATAAATAAGAAAATTTATATTTCTTTGTAACTATTAGAAGCATAAACAGTTAAGCTTCTTTACTGACCACTCTTATCATGGTAATGCTATAGAGAAGGGATTTAGCAACTTTTGATCCTGTGCATATATCATCAATGATGAACAAATGAGGCAATTATTTTGATAAAACACAGCTTAATATCAAGTATCAGTCACAATTATATTTCACAGGTTATGGTAGAAAATAAAGACTAAAGATGAAAAGGTAAATTCTCTTCTTATCCCCTGCTCAGAAAGAAAAGCAAGGTCAAAGAAAAGCTGAGGTGTTTTTGCACAAATAGAACCAGAGGCTGCCAATAAGATGTTGAACCTAATTCTACAGAGGACAAAGCAACAGAAATCACAATTACTGTCGCCTCAATTTTCCTATCTTCTCTTTGTATTAGAAAGTGTTGAGCAGAGGACAATACTGCCAGTACTTCACAGCTCAGCTCTTCCAAAACTACAAGCCATTTTAGTTATTGACTTCTCTTTCTTCTGTAATAAATGTTCTCTCTACTGGATCAAACCCAGTAACAAACATACATTCTGTAATGTCTGTCATAAAACAAAAACTCCTCTGCAGATAGATCCCACATTCTCCTCAGTAACTGCCCCATTTTTCAAATTCCTTTTACAACAAAATTCATTTAAAAATTATTTGTACTCCCTGCCTCAAATTGCTCTCCTCCTATTTTTCTTTGAATTCTCTATAAACAAAGGTTCTCATTCCTATCACTCTACCAAAACTGTTATTGTAAAGGTCATTGTTCACTTCCATTTTGCTAAATCAAATGATCAATTCTTTATTTTCATTTTAATTAACATATTTGTAAATTCTGACAGCATTCATCTCTTCCTCTTTTAACACATTCCTCACTTGACTTCCAGAGTATCATTCTCTTCCTGGTTTTGTGCCTTTATTGATTGTTCCTCCTCTTTCTATCCTTTAAATGCTATTTGTGCTGGTAGGATCAGGCTTTATTTATACCTCTTCTCTCTATATATTGACAACCATGGTGATCTCCTCAGACACAAATTTAGAAAAAAATGATCCTGGATTTATAATATTGCAAAGAAATGGATGTTAACTAATTTATCATTATAGTCATGCTGAAATATATACTCATGTCAATTATATTTCAATAAAGCTAAAAAAATACGTGAAGTATTGGAAATGCAAATCAAAACCCCATGAGATACCACTTCATACTGACTGGGACAACTATTTTAAAACAAAACAAAAACTTGGGGAAAAAACAAGTGTTGGTAAGGATGTGAAGAAATTAGAATCCTTGTGTATTGATGGCATGAATGTAAAATGATATAGCCACTGAAGAAAATACTTTGCTAGTTTTCCAAAAAGTTAAAAAAATTACCATATAATCCAGCAACCCACTACTATACCCAAAACATTTGAAAGCAGGGACTCAGATACTTGTACACCAATTTTCATAGCAGCATTATTCACAATAATTTCTACAATCCAATGTACACAAATAATAAATGGATAAATAAAACATGGTATAGATATACAATGGAGTATTATTCAGCCTTAAAAAGAAATGAATTCTGATACATTCTACAACATGGATAAACCTTGAAAAATTATACTTAGTGAAATAAACTAGATACAAAAGGACAAATACTGTATGATTTGATTTATATGAGATACTAAGAATGACAAATTCATAGAGACAGAGTAAAATAGAGGCTACTAGGGAGTCAGGAGAGAAAGAAGAATTATTATTTAATGGGTAGTTCGTTTCCCTTTGGGATGATGAAAAAGTTCTGGTGATGATTGTACAACACTGTGAATGCACTTAATGCCACTGACTTGTACACTTACAAATTAAATTTTATACTATGTAAAATATACCACAATAAAAAAAAAATCAAAGTCCTGAATATCCTTTTCAAACTTGGATTTCTCTTATTCACACATACCCTCTTTAAAATAAATAAATCAATAAATCACTATTCTACGCTTCCAGCTATTCAGTTAAAATCCCACAACAACCCACTGGGAAATTCAGTCAATTCTACCTTCAAAACATACCCAATATCTGACTACTTCTTAAAACTTCCATGCTATTTCCCTGGCCCATGCCACCATGCCTCCCAGGATTATTACCACAGTAACCTAATTGTTCCATTTCTGCCCTGACCCTTCTTCTTATCTATTCTCAACACCATAGCCAGAGCTACTTTTTTGATTATCAGATTATGTCACTCCACTTAAAATTCTCCAGTGGCTTTTCATCTCAGAGTGAATAAAAGACAAAGTTCTTACCATAACCTACTGGTCTCTATAGACAATTTGCCTCCCAACCCCCATCCTCACTCCCCTATTTTCACTATACTGTAGCTACACTGGCTTCCTTGTTCCTGGTTTTGGGTTTTTTGCATTTGCCTATTCCCACTTCTTGGAATGCTTCCTCTCCCTAGACATCTACAAGACTTCCCTTCTCTCTACAGGACTTTGTTTAAAACTTCATAATGAGTATTCCCTGATCATTCTATTTAAAATTGGAGCAACAGGTCGGTGCATGCCTGTATGCGGCAGCCTAGGAAACCAGGGCCAGGGCCAGGGATCATAGTTCAAGTCCCACAGAGGGCATGTAGTCCCCAAAAAAAGAGATTAGTCCCCTAGTCCCCAAAAAAAGAGATTGGCGTGGTGGCGCATGCCTGTAATCCCAGCTACCTGGGAAGCTGAGGCTGGGGATTTCTTGAGTCTGTGGTACCCCGGGCAACATGAGCCTATAGTTCCACAGGAAAAAACAGCGAGAACTAGTCTCAAAACACACACACACACACACACACACACACACACACACAAAATAAAATTGGAGCAACAAGTTAACAAATTTAGAACTCTTAACACTTACTTTTTCTACAGTATTCACAATTATCTGATACTATATACTTACTTAATTTATATTTTAATTTGGCCTCTTACTCAATGAGAGTTCCATTGAAAACAGTGATTTTTCTTTTTTTATTGATTGCACAAATGTATCTGTATATACATATATACAAGTATATATATAGTATCATTGTCTATCCTGAGGTTCTCCCATCACCCTATCACCCATGAATGATCTCAGTCTTTTGTGCCCTCCCCTTCCCCCATTTTCTCCCTTTTCCCTAGCTCTTGCACTATGTTTCAGTTCTATATTTGTGGCAGTTTCATATTTTTCTTGTCTATTTGTTTGCTTGTTTGTTTGTTTTTCCTATATCCCGCATATAAGTGAGATCATCCCATATTTCTCTTTTTCTTCCTGGCTTATTTCTGCTAATGTTTCCTTCTAGTTCCAACCATGTTGTTGAAAATGATATAAAGTTGTCTGAGAGCAGTGATTTTTATGTTTGTATACTTCTCTGCAGTAGAATCATAAGTATTATTGAATGAAAGAACAATGAATTTACCAACTTTAACATTAAGCTTATCTTAATCATGCTAAATATGCACATATTGAGAACTGGACACTTTTAGGACTATACTCTAGGTAAAAGCAGGGCTAAATTGTAATCTGTTATCCCTCAAGCTAAATTAGAACTTTTTGTGCCTTGGCAAGTGCCCAATAAAGTCCTCTGTTTAATTAAAAAACCAGGATAAACAAATGTCAAATAATAAGAAAAATTGGAAAAATGATGAGCAAATGGAATTACAGAACAAGAGGTTCCTTGGATCCATTCATACTTCATAATAAAGATAAACATTAAAATTAACTTTTCCAATTGACTCTATTCAAGTTTCATTTGAGTATCCCTTTTCCCAAGCTCCAATGGTATACTTCAGGGGATTTAAAAGAAATAGGCAGAAAGCAAAGTAAAGCAGGCTACAAAGGGGGGGGGGAGGTATGGGGAGGGGAAGGACATTGGGCCATACATAAGGGGATCAGTAACTATACAAACATGACTGAGGTTGTAAGTTAAAAAAAAAAAAAAAAAGCAGCCTACAAGAAAAAGAAAAGTAAAGCTTATGTATTGAGAGGATGCAAGGTAAAATGCATTCATGCAAAGGCAGTTTAGCAGATCCTCAGTACTTCTGAAAAAAAGCATAATCTCTGCAGGTGGGACCTGGGCACTGTGGATCACATCAATCATGAGCAAGTTAGATAATCTGCAAGGAAGGATTTGGGGTCTGAGAGTCAAAAGACCAAAAGTGCAGCTGACCCAGAGAAAGAGTACATCAAGAAAAGGGAGGTTCATATTGCAGATAAGCTCTGGATGTCATATCCAATTTAGAGAGGATACTAAGATTAAGGATCACTGAAAGCACAAAAGACAGGTTAGGAAACCAGGCACAGTGGCTCATGCCTGTAAGCTTCAGCCTATGAAGCGGGTGGGGTTAGGAATCGTGGTTCGAGTCCTGCTTGGGGCAACGTAGCGAGACCTAGTCCCAAAAAGAAAAATAGCTGGGCATGGTGGCGCATGCCTATAATCCCAGCTACCTGGGAAGCTGAGGTTGGGGATTGCTTGAGTCTGTGGTACCACGGTCAAAGGGAGCCTGCGGCAGAACAGCAAGATCTAGTCTCAAAAAAAAAAAAAAGCCAGGTTAGGAAATGTGGGTTCTAAGATCAAATCAAGCAACCACTTAAATTTAGCAACAGACAATTCAGGAAGCTGCTACTATTCTTGCCTATAACATGACTCCTATTACCTAGTTTCTAGCCTGACATGCTGGGGAGATGGACTTACTCTTCTTTCATGTTTCATAAATTTCATAGATGTCTAATATTACAGGCAATTAACTACTAAACAGTCACTTTCTTCTCATCTCAAGAGAGAAACTGTTCACCAGCCATCTAGAAAGCATCTTTTACCATTTTCATAAGAGAAAAGTTTACTACTTTTTGGCAACCACCACTGATTCACAGCCCAAGTGGGCATTTTCACCAACTGTGCAAGCTTCCAGTTAGCCTCTGTACTGTAATGATCACTAATTCCTAACTGATGTCATTCCTCACAAATCTCTAGATGAGGCCAGGCATGGTGACTCGTGCCTGTAAGCTTCAGCCTATGAAGCGGCTTGGGATTGAGGTTCGAGTCCTGCCTGGGGCCCGTAGCAAGACCTAGTTCCAAAAAATATAGCTGGATGTGGTGGCACGCGCCTGTAATCCCAGCTACCTGGGAAGCTGAGGCTAGGGATTGCTTGAGTCTGTGGTACCCCGGGCAATGAGAGCCTGTGGTTCCACAGGCAAAAATAGCGAGACCTAGTCTCAAAAAAGAAAAAAAAAAAGAAAACCACAAATCTCTAGATGACCTTAAACTTTATACCTGGCTCTAAGGACTAACAGCTAAGGCAATCAAAAAGGAACTCATTGACAAAGAACATATATTTGGCTGTAGATTTTCTTGGTTTGAACTCTGGGGAAACAGATAGGGCATGAAATCAGGTTCTGAAATCTAGTTAGTTGAAAACCAGCTCCAAGAAGATTGAGGTGATAGTACTCAGAAAGAGAGAAGGAAATGAGTCTGATTAAAAAAAAAAAAAAGGCCACAAGCAAAACAGAGGCAAAGAAGCATATCCTGAGAGCAATTGTGTTCTCTAATAAATACTTCTCATTTACATTTTTCTTCAAAGTAATTCAAGGTTTTCACAGGATAACCAAGGCCCCACCCTACTAAAGGATCAAAGTTTTTTTTTTTTTTACATCAGAGCAACATAATGATCATTTCACTTTGAACAGACAACTACTGTATATTTTAGTGGAGCTGGATAAAGATCATGCCAGCCTAAGCATCAGTACAAATCAAGTACAGAGTATAGAAGTCAGGGAGTTCCAGTTCAATGCACATTTGCTCCAAGTGAAAAGAATAAGGGCATAGCAATGTGCACAGTATGGGTCTTCTAACCAACCATGGAAGATGATCTTGAAGTCACACAGCAGGTCAAGGTCCCATTCTACCAACGGAAAATTTCCATGATGGTGGTTTTCTTTCCCCTTTGGAATTCTATGCTGGAACTTCCAAACAAAAAGAATTAAAGCAAATATTTCCCCCTAAAATTAACCTCATAGCTTTTCTGTCTAAACCCAATACCTGGGCCGGGCACGGTGGCTCGTGCCTGAAATCTTTAGCCTATATGAAGCGGCCGGGGCTAGGGATCGTGGTTCAAGTCCCGTCTGGGGCCCATAGTGAGACCTAGTTCCAAAAAAATAGCTGGGCATGGTGGCGTGTGCCTGTAATCCCAGCTACCTGGGAAGCTGAGGCTGGGGATTGCTTGAGTCCGTGGTACCCTGGGCAACAAGAGCCTGCGGTTCCACAGACAAAACTAGTGAGACCTAGTCTCAATAAATAAATAAATATATAAATACATACATACATAAATAAATAAACAAACAAATAAACCCAATACCTAACTGGAAATTACCCATTCGTAATAATCATAATGTTATTTTTCAAATAGCAGACTTTCACTTCAAGTTAAACTAATGAGAATCAAAGTAAACTGCTCTTAATTAAAGATACTGTATTCTTTGGACCTTAATCATCAGTTTATCCTGGAACTCAGAATGCTATGGACTCTTTTTGAGTTAAGGGCTCTGCCTATTTTATAATTGCTCAATAGCTAGTCTGGCTAAACTAAAAACAACTATTCTGAAAGAGGGCTCAAAGAATATTCTGACATCAACTGACATAGTAAGGTAAGATAAGGATCAAGCAATCTGGCATTATTAACATCGACAATAACCCCTTACAAATAACATCTGTCTTTTAGAAGAAAAGAGATGAAAATATTGTAAACTGTGCAAATGAAAAATCATGGAAAGTTTTTGCATGGTGATCACACACTATAAAATCTCTCCTTTATTGCTACAATAAAGGTTTCTTTTGCCAAAGCTCATTTATCTTAAAAAGGTCATTTAGGTTAAAAGAAAATCTCTTTTGTATACTTGATATAACTAATGGTACCAACAGTAACTCATCCAAGTTTATCTGAACCTTTTCACCCATCATATCTAATTGATCACCAAGTCCTGTAGATGTTACCTTCTAAACATTTCTGCCATCTGTTCCTTTCTCTCCAATTCAACTGTCAGAGCATTGTTGTAGGCCTTCAATATGCCTCACCTGGACAACCATAATTTCCTAAACCATCAGTCTCCTTTACGTTGCATTTGTTCCATTCAGTCCATCCTTCCTACTGTCACAAGGACAATCTTTCTAAACTGCCTGTCTCATTTTACCACTTACAAGATTGCCTTCAAAATACATTTCAAATTACTTCACATGACACTTAAGACTTTTCATATAGCACCATCACTCTTGAGTACCTACTATATATCAGGTTATATGCTAGGACATTGGAGATATAAAGGTAAAGAAGACATATAAGGTCACCTAAAGCAGCTACAAATGAATATATAATTACAAAAAAAAAAGTAATTACAAAAAAATATAATTACAAAAAAAAACCCCAAATAACCTTGAGGACTCACCTTTTTTTCATCTTTTTTTAGAGCTTCCTCAAACCTCCCCACCCACCCTGCCTCCAGTCAATCTGAATTAGTACTGCATTGTGCATTCCTTTGTTCATAGGATGATTATATTAGAATTACTTGTCTCGACTAGGCACGATGGATCATGCCTGTAAGCTTCAGCCTATGAAGCAGCTGGGGCTAGGGATCGCGGTTCGAGTCCCACCTGGCGCCCACAGTGAGACCTAGTTCCAAAAAAATAGCTGGGTGTGGTGGCACGCGCCTGTAATCCCAGCTACCTGGGAAGCTGAGGCTGGGGATTGCTTGAGTCTGTGGTACCCCAGGCAAGGAGAGCCTGCGGTTCCACAGGCAAAAATATCGAGACCTAGTCTAAAAAAAAAAAAATTTGCTTGTCTCAATCTCTTCAAGTAGACTTAAAGATCTAGAGGGAACAGAATTATCTTGTTAAAATTTCAGATCTTTAGTCTTTAGCAGTGTCTGGCACAGGACAGATGGCTAATAAATACTTATTGGATGTATAATATTCTGATCAATACAACCATAAATTAGGAGATAACTTGCCACCTGCCTCATGGAATAGATTGGATAAGAAATCAAGATGTCTGAAACAGACTGCAAGAAGATAATAAGGCTTTAAGAGGTTCCTTCTAGATCAAGCAGGTCACTTTCTAAGATTTGATTTGCTTACAGGTAAAATGAAAATGTCATGTTAAGTGATTCTAGTTACATAAAACTCTGGCACCTGTCTCCCATGTTGTCTAATTCTACTGGCATTATCCTAGAACAGATTTCAAAACATCATTACCCTGGATGACAACACCTTCTCGCCTTCAGTTTCTCCACTGCAATTCATCTTCTATAGTTTCCAGATTCCCTTTCCTCAAGCAAAGCTCTGATTACCTTCAAAACAAATCCTCCCCCCCCCCCACCATCCCATTCCACAACAGATTACAGAAAAAAGTCTTAGCTCAGTAAGTTATACACCACCTAACCATACTATACTTTTCCAGCCTTGTTTGCAGCTTGTTCCTCTTCAATCACACTTATCTCCAAAGAGATTTATTTGCTATTAATACTCACAGGGGCCCCTAACTTCCCATCTCACATTATTTCTTCTCCTTAGAATATGCTTTTTCTATCAACTAAGTAGGAAAATTTGAACAACAATCTCAATTCTACCATTTACAGATTGATAGTATGCAAGCTATTTTACTTCTGAGTCCCAAACTATCTAGTCTCTATACCTTGCCTAGAATTGTGAGCATTTGAATATGCATAATAGTATTGGCATGTAATAACTAACTAAAAAGTGATAGGGATTTTTCATCACTATCCTTCGAGGCTAATATAAAAGCCATCTTTTTAATAAAATCTTTGGGTATCCCTTTCAGCTAGAGGCAATTTTTTCTCCCCTCAAATTCCTTGGAGGACATCTTTATTTCTTGTAAGACAGTAAAGAAGTAAGAAGACTTTGCTTCTTTCATACTTTATTTGATTGTTTAATATCTTACCTACATAGTGGCTTTGCAAACAGCCTGAGGTACCAATGGCAAATATACCCTTTCTTTTTCTTTAGTGTCTAAAATAGTGTGGGATATATATTAGGCACTGAAGTATTTCTTGATGAAAACATACACAGAAAAAAAAGTTAATGTTGATTTTCAGATGAAAAGTCAAATATTAAAGGATTTACATAAATGCACATTAAAGTAACAATATTTCCCTCCTCTTCAGTGTAAGTACAACACAGCATAAAGTTCCTTTGGATTATTAAAAATATTGGATTAGAGGGGGCAAATCCCTGGGATTGCAAAGATGTGAAATTTACATATAAATAAAAAAGTAATTATAAAAAAATATTGGATTATTAAAAATATAAGAACACTGTTCTAAACCATGAAGGGAACTTGATTCTCTGGTTACAAAACAACTCTAACGATTGCTTGTTCTGATCTAGAAACTCTAACAAATTTTCTAGTCTCTTTGTTAAAAGTCTGAAAATATATTTCATGTCTCAAGTGAACTGTGATTTTAAAGAACTGCCAAGGATTGGAATTGCTGTTGTAGACATGCAGTACCCCTCTTACTTGGGTCTCAGATCTAGATCTACCAATCCCTTAAAAACTTCCATTTTAGGTTTGGGGGTTCACAGATTTTTTTCATTATAATAGAGGACACCTTCACATTTTTAAGATGAAAATTTGGGGATTCTGTATTTTTCAAAGTCAATGGCTGCTTCAACAATTACCTCCTTCATTCTCTAATTTCTCACCTCAGACTTAAAGACAGTTCATTGGTGATAAAAGTTTGTTATTTCCACAAAAAGCTTATATTTACAATCGTCCTGAAGGTATGTATTGCATAGATATTCTTATAGGGGGGACAAGTAATACTACTTTCTTTCCCAGTAGAAGGTTGCAATTCTATTGCTAATATCAATTATATAGCTACCTAGCAGAACTGTTTCAGTCTAATTCCTTAAAGATAGGACCCAGGCTATTACAAAGATCGGAAGATCAAATGAACCAAAGGGTCAGTAAACTGGCAGGAGAGAAATGGATTCAGTACAGAATAATCAGTGACTTTGGAGATTACAGACTAATCAGATTTTCTACTGAAAGGCAGGGATATAAATAGCACAAACACAACACAGACACTAGAAACAAAAGCCACCAACTCAACTTTTTGTTTGAAAACTTGTTAGGTCTAAAGAACTATTCAAACCACAGCTGCTAATGGTTATGGATTTGGCAATCAAATTGTCTTTGTTTAAAAAAAGTTTTAACTGCCTTACTACTGAGGTTACAAACCACAGGCTGATGCATTGTTACAGTCAACATCCTCCCTGCTGTTTTTGAGAGCTTACATCTGCTGCTGGCAGATAAAATGCTGGCAAATAGTGTGGGTTCGTTCCAGGGGAATACAGAAAAAGTTATATCTAGATGGCTCTTCTCTGCCTTTCTCCCAATAGTTGAGCCCACAGCCTTTTCTTTATCACTATCTTTTTTTTTTTTGAGACTAGTTCTTGCTATTGTTGCCTGTGGAACCTCAGGCTCATGTTGCAGGGGGTACCACAGACTCAAGCAATCCCCAGTCTCAGCTTCCAGGTAGCTGGGATTACAGGCATGCGCCACCACGCCCAGCTATTTTTTTGGGACTAGGTCTTCCTTCATGCCTCTGGCAGGACTCGAACCACGATCCCTGGCCCCGGCAGCGGCTTCCTAGGCTGCCGCTTACAGGTATGCACCACCATGCCTGGCCTATCATTGCTATCTTGTCTAGGTAGAGCCCCTGTCATGATACTCAGGAGGAGTGAGAGTTTAGTGGGATCTTTTTTCTGGCACAAATCAGCTATGCCAGCTTAGATGATAAAAAGCAAATTCTTAGTTCAGGGGAAGGCTTTTTAAACATATATTTAAAAGTCATTCATTGTGTGGTACACTTGATTTTTAATAATCACTAATAAAATTTTTCATTATTCTTAAAAGAAATAAATGATCACATGAAAAAAATAGTGAGAACTTAGAATATATTAACTAATCAAAGAAAGGCAAAGAACTCAAGGTCAGGAAGTAAATTACTGAATTTTTTTGACAAAGGAAAGTTAGAAAAAGAATGGAGAAGTAAAATATGGTCCAAATCACATAGGAGATTAATTCCAGTTAAAATAAAAATTACTGGATCCATGAAGGTTTTAAAAGAAAATGCATTTCAGCTGGGTTATGAAAAATGCATGTTGGAGATGCAGAAAGAAGGCACAGGTCAGAAAACTGCTTTTTACTAAATGGTTCACACTCAGTAAGCTGACCTACGAAGATAAAGGAAAATCAAACACACCTAGATTAGCACTTCCTAGACTCCATATATCATAACATCAGTTTTGAAGCATGTAAGTAGTATGTGGGGGGAGATTCTATGGTCAAAAACTAACACTCATGTTACTTTCACCAAATGAATCATAATGAGTCCTAGCATATAAAGAACTTCAGAAATCCTGAAACAAATATTTGGTCCAAATATATGTGTCACCTGTGCTCGGATGTTTATTGCAGCACTATTTATAATTGCAAGGACATGGAAACAACCCAAATGCCCCAACACAGATGACTAGATGAAAAAGACATGGTATATATGCACAATGGAATATTACGCACCAATTAAAAACAACAAATTTGATGATTTTTTGGTAACATGAATGTACCTAGAAGAAATCATATTGGCAGAAACAAGTCAGAAGGGAAAAAACAGAAACCAAATGGTTTCATTAATATATGGACAACCAAATGAAAGTACACAACTGTGGGGGGGGGGGGACCAGCTGGAGTGGCCAGGGAGGGGAGGTGGTGGATGACTCCTGAGGATCACAATGATATGAAATATATATATATTATTTAAATTTAAAAAATAACAAATATATGTGTCAATTAAGGTTTTTTTCTCTTCTGAGAACATCAATAAGATGAAACAGTTTGGGAAATGCTAGTCAAGAGCATTCCTCAACTCTCAACTCATGTTGCATAAGTGAGAACATTTGTCAAAAAGACAGGTAATCAATTTCTTACATCACAGAAACCTAGTTCAGCCAGAAATAGGTAATTACCAACGGTGCTTAAAACACTTCCCAAAAGATAGCCAAATACCAAAGACACAATTTTAAAAAGTGATAAGCTCTTCACCCAATAAGAAATCCTTAAACAGGGTTAAAATCAGTTCTGAATACATTCAAACACAGAAAAGAAACAATGAAAAAAATGCACAGAAAAGCTTATCATGGGGAAAACAGGAATGGGATTCCTGTTTGATTGAGGATTAGTGGCTTCTAGCATTTTGGGATATTCAATATCAAACATCACAGAAATTTGTAAGTTGCCTCCATCTGGAAACATATAGGAGGATTTCTACATGTCTATGTGTTGCCCTCAACATCCTCAAGATGAAAGACAGAATATAAGCTCAAGTAGGAATATCACAGTGACCTGAAAGAGAGGTATCCTTGAGAAACAGAAAAGATTTGTTTTTTCAGATTTCTAATTACTGTAACTCTCCTTGTGACACCCCATAGACCAGAATTATGGTTTTCTACCCTTCTCTATACGAATTTATGGCAGAAGAAAAAAAAAAAAAAAAGACTGATCACCATCTAGTGATTGACCTTGTATCAGGTGGTGATTTGCTTGACTGATAAATGAGTAAAAAGAAAGTTCCTTGCCAAAACCTAAAACCCACACAGCCTGCTGATGCTCCTGGGTTCTCTTTTGGAATGTGAATATCCTAATAAGAAAATATAAGTTACACTAAGTTTTCAATGATTATGAGAGCTTTGAAAACTGTAAAGCTTATACCAATATGAAGAATTTTTATAATTATTACTTCTAGACTAAGTGAAAGGGAGAAACTGGAAAAATGGGCAAAAAACCCATAAAGGAATAAAACAGGTCCCAGGTATGGAAGACATAAAACCTCCAAGTCAATGGTTTTGCCTAGGTCTGGATCACATACTGACAGCAGAACAAAAGGCTAAGTTGAAATTTATGCCAAAATACATACACATAAAAGTATTCAGAAAAGGGCTCCCGAGGCAATCCATAAGAAAACCAAATATAGAAAGCTAGAAGGATAACTGCTGGCTAAAATCTGAAAGGAAAGGAGAGAGAGAGGGAAAAACAGAGTTTTCTGGTTTTTGTTTATTTTCTAGTTAAGTCTGGAAAATAAAGAAAGTACTTAGTAAATTAAGCTGAAGTACATTTTCACAGTTGTGGAAGTTCTATTGCCTAAAGTAACTATTCAAATAACAGAAATGCACTTAATTAGATAAGATATTTTATGCTTCAAGGGTGGACTTTACCATTATGGATTTCTGTTGGTCTGAATTTAAACATGAAGGCAGTAAATTTGAGTTTTTAAGTAAATTAAAGTCCTTCAGCTCCCTCTGCTGTTCATAAATGTGGTTTAGTTATGTATACATACCCTCTCCTCCCTATTTCATATTTCAGGGAATCAGAGTTCAAACACAGTTGCTTACTGCAAATTCTCTACCTGAACTAAATGTTCCTAAATAGGGCCGGGCACGGTTGCCTGCGCCTGTAATCCCAGCTCTTTGGGAGGCAGAGGTTAGGAATCACTTGAGTCCACAGGTTCAAGACTACCCCAGGCAAAACACACACACACATTACACACACACACACACACACACACACACACACACACACACATACCAAATGACCAGAAACCAAACTATCACTGTTTTTTTTTTCTGTTTCTGTCCTGTCTTCTCTCTTCCCAATATTTCCTTATTAAAAAATTTGCCTCAGCCGGACGTGGTAGGGCTCATCCACATCTAAGTGCAGGGAGGCAAGAGGCTTGGGATCGCCTGAGTTCGTGAGTTCCATACTATCCCAGGCAACATAGTGAGACCTGGTCTCAAAAAAGCAGCCGGGTGCCGTGGTGGTCACCTGTAATCCCAGCTACCTGGAAGGCTAAGGCTGGGGGATCACTTGAGTCCATGATACCCCAGGCAACTTAAGTCTGTGGTACCCCAGACAACACAGTGAAACCTAATCTCAAAAAAAAAAAAAAATTTTTTTTTTGCCTCATTATGTCTAAATCATTTGCCCGTACCATATTATCTCTAGAATTTTTTTTTTTTTTTTTAAGAATGTAAAGGTCTGTTTTGGCGGCAAATCAAGCATTTATTCAAGAGAAATATTTCTTACTCACCTGATCCTTAAACTGATTCTGGGACAAGCAGTCAATTAGGTCCACACAGCCCAGAAGACAACCTGATGGATAGTCGTTAGGAAACTGCACATCTGAATAAGGAGTAACAAAAGAACTGGATAAATTCCCTTTATAACCCTGGGATACATGAATCTGTAACTCTGAACAAATAACTTCCTCTATTATATTTTTGAAGCTATAAGGAAAACAATGAGGTTTTTAATTGGCACAACTGTTTGTATTTTAACAAACAATTCAGTGAATGGCTAGCTGACTTGGTCTAACTAGCCACAGTCATCAAAGTTCATTCCAAACAATCAATTCCATAATACTCAACTGGATAGGTGTAGAGTTTGATGGTGATGGACTTTAGAAACAATGTACAGGTGTCAAGGGAAAAAGACAAACAAAATTGTAGCAAAAGCAATAAAAATATCAAAATGAATTTAAAACAAGTCAGTCATAATTAGTCAAAATAGGAAAGTGTGTTTTAAGGAAAGCACACTTTTGATTTCTGGTGATTCCTTACTTGGTTTTTAAAGAACTTTTGAAGCTCTATAGTTTTGTAAATACCCTCTCATTCTACTTCTAAAACAACTATATAAGCTGGTTAAGAGAAAGACATCCAAGAGTTAAAAGTGTTTTTTAGTATCCAAATTTAGACATGGAGGTTGATTTCTGGTGTTTGAAACAACTATTTTCATTTCCAGTGACTGGAAATTAATGCTTTGGATAGGAGTCTGATTTGTCACCAAACAAATACAAAGTTTATAGTCTCTTTCAGCCAAAAAAGCCACAGGAAGAAGACAGTAACAGAAGATGGACGTAGTAACTTTACTCCAGAGAGTAAGACTAAAAGAATATAGCTGTTACCTTTCCCTCGAAGAAGATGATATGTAGCTTGGAGTTCTGAGACTTCTTGAGGGGAGGGTCTTTTGGCTGTGGCTGCAATCCAAAGTCTTCCTCTGTGAGGAGTGTACCAACTTCTACCCTCCACCCTTAAACAAATAGAAATTTAGTAAGAAATATCTAAATTGTAGCTTCTTGGAAGATCTCACAAGTAAGAAACCTCAAGTTTCTAAATTACCCAGTTTAGTTAAGAGAGCCATAGGTGATACCTCACCAAGAGGGTTACCTTTGTGGGGAAAACCATTCTCCAGCAATACACTTGAGTATGAACCTTATTCTCTAGTTTCTCCTATCATAGTACAAAGATAATCCATCTCTCTAGAGTACCTGGCTAATTTTACCTGATCTCTACAGCTACAATTTGGGACTTTCATTAGCTCAGGGATTTCTAAAGTCCAAGTCAAACATACATACATACATACATACATACATACATACACACATATATTCCCCCCCCCCAAGTCATATATTTTAAGCATCCAAAAATAGAAATCCTACTTTTGAGACAAAAGCTAACTTTTTCCTCGAAATGGGTTAATCGTTCTTGAGTTAACAGATATATTCTCAAGAAAATATAACTCCCTAGGAATGGCACTCTCATGATTATAATTTGATGGAATTTAAGTAAATAAAAATGTTTATCACCTTTACTCTTTAAATTGCAGCCATGTCCATTTATAGCCTCTATGTATTTTATAAAGGTTTATGATCTTCATGAAAAATCAAGCAAACAGTTTGTTAGTTTACAGTAATGAGACTACATTTAAGAGTACCAAGGTTACAAGAAGATGTTTCTCTTTTAGTCCCCTCCAAATAAAAAGTATGTGCCCACCTGTTATACTGTTCTTTTTTTTTTTGAGACTAGGTCTCACTATTTTTGCCCGTGGATCCGCAGGCTCTCGCTGCCCGGGGTACCACGGACTCAAGCGATCCCCA
Organism: Uropsilus gracilis; assembly: GCA_004024945.1. Taxonomy (NCBI): domain Eukaryota; kingdom Metazoa; phylum Chordata; class Mammalia; order Eulipotyphla; family Talpidae; genus Uropsilus; species Uropsilus gracilis. The sequence continues at coordinate 29,757 of PVHY01016830.1, forward strand.
GCCTCAGCTTCCCAGGTAGCTGGGATTACAGGCACGCGCCACCACGCCCAGCTATTTTTTTGGAACTAGGTCTCGCTACGGGCCCCAAGTGGGACTCGAACTGCGATCCCTAGTCCCAGCCGCTTCATAGGCTGAAGCTTACAGGCACGAGCCACCGTACCCGGCCTATACTGTTCTTATAATGGGAAACAGAGTTGTAAGATAACCTGTACAATGTTGTATGGTTCTTCTAGCCTTAGTTTTTTTAATATAGATGAATTTGAAGAGTGCCAGACTCATAAGTGCTCAATAAATGAGGAATGAGCCAATATATTTCTTCCTTTTACACCAAACCTTCAGAATCACAAGAAAAAATGATCCCACATATGTGGGGAACCACCCACTTCATGTGGGATTAGTGATTTGGGCTGCATGCTGGTAATCCTGCTCTTTCCAGTGAGAAAATCTGAATAACACAAATCCAGATAGGGCAAGAGAATGTAAATATCTTGATTTCCTCAGAATAGTGTAAGTCAGGTAGTTCAGTTTTCTTTGGAAAATAAAGACACATAAATTGCAGAAAACTGAATAAGAAGAACAGAAATAGAAGACTAGATGCCCCTAGGTCTTCAAATGTTCCAGGCATTTGATCTAATGGTGATACATATATGGAATCTGAAACAATTAGGAGTCGAATCAAGAGAGTCTGACCTGAATATAAAAAAAGGATAATTAAAAAGGTAGATCAAAGCTAGATCAATGCAAATACTCAGGGAGAAATGATTATTAAGTGCTGAAATAAATTTCTTTCTGAAAAGTAGAGAAATGATTGAAGCTTACACCATAAGAGTAAAGGAATATTTTGAAAACTTAAGCCCTACTCTATCTCAAACTAGCTTGAATTCAGACAAAGTTACTTCACCTTTGCCTATCTAAGTGTCCTCAGCTGTCCATGGTAATAACACTGGTTTGATATATTTCATACACACACTGTTTTTGAGAACTGTAAAACTCTACTTAATTATAAGTTATTACAAGGTTGGATACTACCAGACATAAAATTCTAATCAATTAAAAATAAAGAAGAGATATCTGTATCTTCAATGTTCATAGCAGCACTATAACAGACAAAATGTAGAAATAACATGTTTCCACTGTCAGATGAATAAAGAAAATATGGTATATATACAATGGAATATTATTCAATCATAAAAATAAGGGAAATTCTGCCATTTGTAACAACAAAGATAGACCCTGAAGGCATTATGCTAAGTGAAATAAGTCAGAGAAAAATAAATACCATATGATCTATTTCTTTTATATATGGAATCAAAAAGACTGAACAGAGAACGAATGAATGACTCTCAGGTGGAAGGTAGAGGGCAGGGGAAATGGTTGAAAGTGGTAAAGTTATAAACCTAAATAAGTGCTGGGATATAATATATGGCATGGGGACTACAGTTAACAATGATATATATTTGTATTTGTACTGTCGAAGCAAACACACAATGGTGCATATTTGAAAATTGCTTAGTGAGTATATTTTAAAAATTGTCATTAGGAAACAAAAAAAATTATAACTGTTAGGTGATGAATATTAACTAAAGGTACTGTGATAATTGTTTTGTACTTTATACATATGTCAAATCATAAACAAATACTATATTATATGTCAAATATATCTCAATAAAATGGGGAGGGAGAATGATTTAGGTGTAATAAGTAAAAAGAAGAAAAACACATACTATTATGACCTAACGATATAATAAACTCTCCAAAACACTAACAGTAACTGTTTCTAGACTGTAGACAGTCTTTTATTTTCTAGCTATTTTCCAATTTTCTGTTTACATTTATAAAAGCACAGGAAGGTTTTTTCAAAACCTAAATTGAGAAGAAACATACAAAACCATGAAATAGTAAGTTATTACTATCACTGAAAGCTGTAATAACTGTAAGAGATACAATTAAATGCTGTAATAGTTGTACTTCTTCCAGTTTCATATAAAAAGAACTGGTGATAAAATGTAGCTTTCCTATATGGTTACCCAAATTAATAGATACATAGGTGAAAAAACAAAACCATAGTTAGGTGGTATCTTAAAAAATGGATAAAATCTTTCCAATAGGATTAAACATTAAAGTTCCTGCATGGTATACTACAAAGGAAAAGCTAAGAGAAGTTTTATCACCAGACTTTCCTTCCAAAGATGAAAAAAAATGGTATTCTATACTTAGTTATGACCAGAATTGTTAGTCTTTCTAACCTCAGTTTTTTAAGCAATTCAGTAAAATAACTACCACATCTGTAACATGGATAAGGTTCTATGTACTGGAGACTATTGCCACTAGATTGGGGAAGATGAAATTACAATCCATAATTCTAAATAAATTATGCCACATGAAGATCTTCCACTGCCAAAATAAATTTCTGTCCTTACCTTTTAATCCCTCTGACAAGCAGAGAAGCCCAGGGCTGATGCAGAGAGAGGCACCAACCACCATCAAATCCTTCCTGAAATTCTTGATCCTGGATTCGCAGCTGGTGACGATGAGAGGTGACCTCTAGCTCCGATCCTGCTGAGTGGAAAATCTTCTTCTGCAAAGTTGCACCTGTTTGGTCTATCCACTATAGAGGAAAGAAACCAAGTAAACAGTGTGTCTAAAAGGGGGAGAACTTGGGGTAGGTATACAAAATGGGATAAATGTTAATAATGAAGAAATAATAGAGGGAACATCTTAGAATGATCTTAGAATTATTCTCAGAAAAGTTTATCTCATCTTTGCCTAAAATAAGGACAGAAAAAGATGAAGAAATAAATTCAGTAGGAGTTCCAGATAGAACAGTCTCATTTTAAAAAATATAGTGTTGCCATCTCCAGACATGGCTTCCTAATTAATATTCTAGCAACAATACAACTCTCAGATCAGAACACTTATGTTTAATTATTACCACTTTGTACTTAATAGTGATCCATATTCGATTGTGAGCAATCTCCAACATAATCCTACCAACACATTCTTTATGTGCTTAGAGGGCAGGTTCATATGCTTGAACCATGTTAAAGCAACACAGATACTGTCAGCAGCAGTAATTCCAATTACTGGATATATGAAGAATT
>PVHY01016831.1:0-18235 GCA_004024945.1 Uropsilus gracilis
AAAATAAAATAAAATAAAATAAAATAAAATAAAATAAAATAAAATAAAATAAAATAAACAACAACCCCCCCCCCCAACATCAGAGCAAAAAAGAATGAATGCCTAGCTTAAAATGGGGGCCAGATGATCGATAGAAAAGTGTACAGATGATGTCAACCTGGGGTAATTCGCTTACCAGGTGTTTATTATACATCATGGCTTGTACTAGGAGTGCAGGCCATTGGGTAGATAACTGGTATAGGGGTTTGGGGGGAACCTGGAGACAGGCAGAGATCAGGGATGGTCAACTCCAGTAGGCCAAATTGGGGAGGGAGTATTGGGTGCTTTTTTGGGGAAGGGGAAAGAACTGGGAGGTGACCATACTTTAAGGATTATAGAAGAAAAGTAGGAAAATCCTGCAGTTGCATCACGTTTAACCAGGACTGTTTATCTACTTTTAACTGTAGTACAGTTTTATGAACCTTTTTATTCACTTAGCCTACATGTTTTGCCTTTTGACCCTCAAATGACCAAATAATATTTCACTTAGAAGGCATAATATTGTTTAACATTTTAGTTTCCTTTCAATTTATTATAATGGGGCTAATATGTTTTTGCATTTTAAATATTTCTTTTGGTAGATTTTTTTTTTGTCTTTAGATGGCCAGAAATAGGAATAATAGATTTAAAAAAATCAGCAATTTTTTAGGCTTTTGGAACACCTTGTTATATTTATGCCAATTTGCACTGAATTTGACATTGTGTGATTGAAATGATACTGTATTATTTCCATAAATCATTTATTTCTGAATTTTATTATTCCTGTTTTTTTATTATAGGCCTATTAACTTTTTGAAAAATTTTGTGTTTTTACATTTTGTATTTTGTTTCTGAACCTTCTAAAAGTTGAAAACTGACTACCTGTTTCTTTAAAGTAAAAAAGAAGTCATTTTCTGTGTCTAATATATTACAGATGCAGACCCCTAGAAATTACTAATGGGAAAGTATTTTCCCATTGCTCCCATCACAGTTTTTGTAAAAAATTAGAAGTCTATACCATATACTTTAAATTCTCTTTCTCATCAAAGTGCTGTTCTAATGATGATTTCCATATACGAGTACAAAGAAAGTGTATGGGAACTGCTGGTAACATACTTACTGATTATTAAGCATTGAGTGGGTATAGTGAACATACAGAAAATGGTATTTAGAATTGTGTTATTTAAAAGTGGTGTAAGGTGTGTGTGTGTGTGTGTGTGTGTGTGTGTAAACTACTGGAAAACAATATACCAACTTATTCTAAATTTGCTTTTGTTTTCATTGTTTGGACCAGGCATGTTTATTTCCTTATCTGAAACTTTCAATTTATCTATATGTTGTGTTTTCAGAATGTTTTGCCATTAAAAAACGATGGGTTAAATGTAGGAAGTAAAATAAAGGCAAAATCAAGACAGTGATATAAAATAATAGAGGCATTTAACTTAAATAGTTGCTGAAACAGTAACAGAGCAGATGTCAGGTGCTATGGTCTGTTGCTTCTTGATAAATCTAGCAGACAGTGTTTGCTTCTGCTGTGGAAGTTTGTGGAGAGGAAGGGAGGCTTGGTTGGGGCTGGGGCAGGGCAATTTCCTGTGTGCAGTTCCTTCCTTTTATAGTTTGATAGGCAAAAGGCTTTTGTGATATTGTCTGTAAATGGGCCAGGGACAGGCTTTTATCCTGATAGACTTGTAATTCTGATGGCTTTGAGAACAGGTCAGGCTGTTGAAAGTCATACAGAGTTTTCAATTTCAAGCTCTGAATTTGGAAGTTCTGTTAGCAATGAGTTGAGCAATATTGGGTCGAGCAATATTGTTTTTCAAGTTAAGCTGAATAAATCCTTTCAGTATTTTTTTCTATTTTCCCTCTGGCATCCTGATAACAAGTTTACTCTATGTTGTAAATAAGCTCTCAGTCATGAATACACAGCCACATCTACACACTCATATGCAACACACACACAGGTACTGCACTTAGTACTATATGTGAAAGTAAATGCTACAGCATTTACCCACATTCTGGAAACTTACTAGTAGTCTTGAAAAGACATATGCTTCCTGTGTGAAAAAAGTGTATTCATTTGTTTCATTTTTATATGAAGGAAATGTATTTTTTTGTTTTGTTTTGTTTTAGTGTTTGGAATTATGTATTTACAAAACAGGGAAGGTCTGTTTTGTTCCCTATAACAACAGCCCCTACATTTATCTGACACATCCTAAATGCTCCATAAATGTTTGTGGAATGAGTGACTGTTTAGTTGATAACCATTAGTAACACCCATAAATACATTGTTAAAGACATTATCTTCCAATGATTATCTCCCATAGTTCTTGAAAGTTTAGTTTGACCTGATTTATAAGCTGGGGTGCTTAAAAATAAGTCATGAAATTATTTTCATAATTGAAAATAACAATAAGAATCACAGTGTTTTGATCATCATTTTTTGGTTACTATGTAAAACAAAATATTTTGTATAGCTTCTAGAATTTTAGAATTGAAACAAACTGAATTTTAGAATTCAATTTAGAATTCAATTTAATTTGAATTTTAAATTCTAAACATTCCAAAGTTTAGAATCAGTAGTGTGAATTATAGTTTTAATTTTAACATCATGTTGTTTTTTTTTTAAATAGGAGAAAATCTTTCTTTATACATATAAGTAGTTGATAGTGTCAATAAGTTATTTTAACAGCTGTTTTTATAATCTCAGAATAATTCTTAGTAGGAAGTCATCCAAACACTCAGAAGAATTCTAGAAAAAACTTGAACAGACTGAATATTTGAAGTTTTAGCTGAGTGCATTTTTATATAAAACTATCAGAAAAGAGTCATTCAAAGACTTAAAGACAGTATTCATGGTCATCGTGATTATATTCATTATTTGTCTAATGTGACATTGTTTAATTATTGTCTAATAATTATTGTCTAATTATTTGTCTAATGTGATAGATTTGTGTGTCTGCCCCACAGACATCACAATGCACCTCTGCCTGCCCCTCACTTGGCGTTTACCTGAGTGAGGGCCATCACTGTTCAGTCTTATCCAGCTATCTGGACAGACCAGACTTGCATTTAGACATATCCCTAGTGCTTGAAGCCTCCTGATCACTTGGAGTTTGCTAATATGGGTACAGGAACTAGAGGAATTCTTCCATGTTTCATTCTAGATAAGATTATTTGACTGCCCAGTGCTTTTCACTATGGTGAAGTGGAATTGGTAGGGAACAAACTTGACTATTGATGGTTTTTTACTTAGTATAAAAATAAATATAATAATATATAAATAATAAAAATTATTGTAATAATATATAATGACTATAAAAAATGTTTATTGAAAACATAGATGGACTTTTGCAGAACAGCTAAATTAGCTCAAGAGAAAACCACTAGGAAAAATCCTGGTCTGGTCCTGCTTTGTTGTGTTAGCTGGAGAAGAGGAGCCCAGAGAGATGGAATGCCTTGAGCATGGTCAAACCCAGCTAATGAATGAGAAAGATTAGAACTCAAACCCATCAATTCCTTTTTGGTGCTTGTCATAGGATTCTAAACCAAACTGCAGAAGATTCAAAGCTCCTACAGTGTGGAAGGGTAGACATTTCCAGTTGGAAAGCAATGTTTCAAACGCAGTAACCACGTAATTACTCTTCCAGATAGTATTTAAAGTTTAATTCAGGCTAGTGTGACTAACACCCCTAATCCTTTTTTTGTACTTAACCAGGTAAAATGGGAATTCTCAAGTGTTTGGTAGGATACCTAAATGTCTTAGAACACATCTGTGTATAACAAATGCTAGGGACAAGAGAACCAAGGAAAGACCATAAATTTCCACTGGTGTCTCAGGCTAATAAGAAGCACAGTATATTGACATCTAGTAAAAATAAACACAAACTCCCATGAATAATTGAAACAACAGATTGATGAGACAATTCTTACCTTCACAGTGGGTAATGTGTGCCTACATTTTATATTGCTTTTTACGTCTTACCTGTTGAATTGGTTGCACTGTTTACTATTACAGTTTGCAAGATACAGTTACTGGAAAATCCACTTAGAGTGCTTAGATCTGTAATGATTTTGTATTTTTTTTTTTTTTTTTTTAGGAAGTGGGTTTTGGTATTGAACACAGAGATAGTTGGCTCATCTAGCTAAATCTACAGTTAAATCTACAGTTAATAGCTTAAGGAAAAGGAAAAAGTGCTCTAAACTGAGACATTTAAGGTATCTTTAAATACCAAGATGTGCAGCTGACTTCCATATGATTTTGCTTTACTAGATACTTGATTGCTAGGAAAAGCTGAGTTTGTCTAAGCTCTCAAGATACACAGTGTATCTTTTCTTTTGGCACTGTTTCCTCTTCTACACATCCCTTTTTCCTGATAACCATAGTGTGCATTTATTCATGGGGTGAATGAAGTTTTGAATGAGAAAAGCCTGTGACTGAGTCAGTACTAGGGGGCCATTAGGAGTCAGCACTGAGCCCACCTGACTGGGTTTGTTACACTAGTGCCTTGTGGGGTTTAGTTTCCAAATTTATGCTGATGCATGTAATGCTGTATTCACCTGGCAACATCTAAACTTGAACTTTAGGTTTGTAAGGATGTTGAGTGCCTCATTTTAATCTAAATTCATTTATTTCAAGAGAATTTTTAAATATTTGATATTATAAAACTGTGGTCTAATGTTCCTATACCCAGAGAATTAATATTTGAAAAGTCCTCTCCATGTACTTTCTGAGATTATTTCTTAATTACTTATTTACTTTTTTTACATTGTTATAGTTCCCATATTTCTCCCATCACCATATCACTTGTGATCATCACCATTTTCCCTCTTGTTCCTTCGTCTTCTGTTTAACCCCACTTCTTCCTTCCTTTACTGGATGTTTCTGTAGTCAACTTGTTTTTTAACTCTTTCTTATCCTTTTGTTTGATTTATCTACCCTCCACATATAAGTGAGAACATCTAGTATTTATCTTTTTCCTTCTGACTAATTTAGCTAGCATAATTCCTTCCAGTTCCATCCATATGGCATGAGTTTGTCTTTTTTGATTGCTGACGCTGAATAATATTGTGTACATATACCACAACTTTTTGATGGATTTGTCAGACCTACTTTCTGAAAATTTAAAGAAGTTTCTAACTCTTATTGAGGGCGCTACATGTTCATAAATTAGTTCTAAGACTTTGAGTGCCCAGAATATGATTGCCACTTGGTTCACACATTGGCATCTCTCTGTCTCTGCAAGCATCTTACTTAGCTCCTTTCTCATTGTTCCCCTGTCTCTGCCTTGCTGTGTTCAAGAGCTCTCACCCCCCCCATGACAAATGCTTGTGGGTCCTTTGAATTTTCATTATAGAAAACCATGCTTTTAATTGAGGAGGACCTACAGCCAAAGGTAGCTAGACGGCGAACTCACTGTTCATCAAAATTAATAGTAGGGTTGGGAGAGTGTAACCTCAACTGAAAGAAAAATATTTAGACTTGCTGCCATCCCTCAGAGAATGACTTAATAGGGGAGTAACAGTTGTGGTTCATAGTGATGGTTCAAATTAATGAGCAGACAGGCAAGCCTTCCCATGTGGAGATATATACTGTAGGGTGAGTCAGACTTTACAATTCTTTCACTTGTGGGTGTGTGAGTCATTTATTGGGTCTTATTTAAGGAAATGTCTTCATTAGTAATAATAAAAAGTTCATAATTCCCTTCTTAGATAAGGGAATTTTTCCTGATGCTTTCTCCATAATTTTTCTGTTTCCTCCCCATTCCTCCCAACTGTTTGTTTTGTCTTTTCTTGCTCTCTGACCCATGACTTCACTTTAGCTTTCCTCACTTGTCTTGCCATTGTTTATGTGCCATATAATTTAGTAGAATGAGCTCTTCATAATGACATGCTTTCCCACCCCTTCCAAGTGGAACAAGCTCCTCCAGTGAAGGGATGTCCTCGTGCCTAACAGAACTCTCTCTGTTGTTCTAATGGAGTAAAGGCGTGGACCACATAGGAAACAACCCTGGAGGAAATCCAGCTTCCCAGGAGTACTTAATCTCATATTAATAGTAAGTAAGAAGTGATGCAGGTGGACTCTAGTTCAGGGTCTTCATCACACCTCTCCCAGGTCCTACCCTGGACTGCTATTCCCAGAGCCTCAGCCGTGGGACTTCTTTTTTTACTTGCTTTTTTCAAATTTCCAGAGCAATGTTAATTTTTTTTTTTTATTATTTAAGAGAAAAACTTTTTTCTGTAGTCTTGCTTGCTGTAGTCTCCTTTGTTCTCAACACCATATCACCCATGACCTGTCATCGTATTTCCTTGCGTTCCTTTCTCCACTCTACACACCTTACCCTCTCATTTTATGTCTCAGTTTTACAGTCAGCTTGTTAGTTTTGACTTTTTCTTGGTCTTTTGTTATATTTCCTTATGTTCCACTTGTAAATGAGAACATCTGGTATTTATTTTTTCCCTTCTGACTAGTTTCAGGTCGCATAATCTCTTCAAACTCCATCCACGTTGCTGCAAATGGCATACATTTGCCCTTTTGATTGCTGAGTAGTATTCCATTGTGTAAATATACCACAACTTTTTGATCCATATTGTTTCCATAGGTTGGCTATTGTAAATAGTGCTGCAATAAACATAGAAGTGCAGGTTTCCTTTTGAATTAATGTTTTTGTATCATTTGAGTAGATTCTCCAGAGTGGAATCACTGGATCATATGGTAGATCCAGGGTTAGTGGTCTGAGGTTCCTCCACAGATCAGCTGTAGGATTTTAGATTTGAAATCTGCTGCTTGTTAAAACATATGGTGTTGAACCTATCCAGTACAAAGAATCCAGGGTTATGCTTTAGCTCTCTTAATAACACCGGAAGGTGCTGTCTGTTTTTGAATTGGGGAAACCTTAAAACTCAATGAATATGGTAAGATACTTATGTTCCCTGTAGAAATGTCTGAAAATTTAAGAAAATTCTCAGGGCTTGAAGATGAGTTTTGATAGCAAGTTACATATTTCACTTGGAGCCAAATTTTGAATTTTGTTTTTTTTTGGAAATGTATTGGTGAAATATTGGAAATAGTAAGAAGTGGGGTTAACATTTGGAAACAGTTACTGAAGTAATGTTGTTTTCTTGTCTCCAAGTCAGATGTATGACATAAACCCACCAGTTTTTAGGATATCTTGGCTCCAGATTATGCCATTATTAGCACAAAGTTTAAAAGATATCTTAGATATTAAGTTTTCTATCTGTTACTGAATGATGACAATATTTTACATCTGAATTCCTGGAAGAGGAAGTCAGATTTTAGGTAGTGATTAAGAACTTTCTATCACAATTACAATTTTTGGGATTTACCCAAAATGTGGGCAACAGATTCGATAAACTCTGTTTTCCTTTTTTGTAAAGGAACATTGGTTGACCTAGTCCTCAGGTTAAATACAAAGACTTCAGGATAAGGTGTATGGGGGGTGTCCTGGCTTTTATTGTGTCTACTGTAGCAATCCAAAGAATTCTTTCTCCACTGAAGAATTGTTCCACTGGAGCTATGGACAGTGATTGTTCATGAATTGTAGAAATACATCTTCAAGAGGACCCCTCCTTCCCTGCCTGATTATCCTACCCTTCTCTACTGTTCTTCCTCCTCATCACTGTGCTAGGAGACCAAGAGAAATTAAATAACCTGTCACAAGAGGCAGAATTTGGAAGGAAAAGAGCCTCATGCTGTGTTGGTATTCCTGTCCTTCTCTCTCTTTGTTATATCTCCCCCTTCCCCTTAGATGCTTTTGTGTGAGTTAGCGTGTGTGAAATAATGAGTTACCTCAGTTATCTCTTCTCACACCTTGCTGTTTTCCTTTATGCTGTTTTTTTTAACAGCAGAACTCTCTCTTCTTTTTTCTTATTACTTCCACCTTTCCTCCCTTCTCTGTGATCACTTCTCTCCCACTGCTTTGTTTCCTTCCTTTTTCCTGTGTTAATTGGCTTGTATATAGACTTTTACTATCTTAATAACTGGAATTAAAATACTAATTCCAGTTTTTGGCTGCAAGTAACAGAAACTGGTTCTGACTTGCTCAAGCTCAGAACTTCCTAATGTATTTCATAATGCTCCTATAACCATCACTGTGTAATAAAAACTCTTTATTCATTTTAATAGGGATAGACTGTTGTTTTTCCCTCTCCTCTTCTGCCTGGTTTATTTGTTCATGCTCTCATGAATAAATAAGTGCTGAGTAGTTGTGGAAGATACTTGTCTGGGATCTAAGGATATGACAGTGACCAAGAGACATAAAAATCCTTGTCCTCACTGAGCTTGTGTTCTGCTGGGAAAGACAAAGACAGTAATAACACTTCTGTGCAGATATGCCAATGACCATTTCATGTGAGAATCCAGAGAATCCCTTTCTGAGTTGAGGTGAGGTGAGGATAGTCAAACTGATAAAAAGGAAGAACATACTAGAGAGAGGAACTAGCATATACAAAGGCTTTAAGGTGAGAATGAAATTAGTATAACTGAGGAACCAAGAGTGTGTCTATGAGGCTGGAGCTCCAAGGGTGCAAAAGCTGATGAGGTTGAGGAGGTCTGAGGTCTTGGCTGGGCTTGATGTGAAGGAAGCCTTTGGATTTTATTCTCTATGACATGGGAAACTCTTAGAGAATTGAAGTGAACTGATTTGCACTTAGCCACCAGCATAGTTCCTTTATGCCTCAGAGCTTTCATCAGTTTGCAGGTTCTTTATAAATTCATCTTTTGGAATTCAAAGTTCTGACTGATACTGTTATCTCCATGTTTCAAATTTCTCTTTTGCTTGGTGCCCTATGAGCTGATTATTTACATGTCAACCCTCCCTTCCATCTTCATTTTTAGATCCCTAAAATAGACCAATGCTTACAAGTAGACATGAAGGGAGAGGTGGGTTGTCAAAGAAGTTGTCAATGTTTGTTGTATTTTGGGGAACTCATTGAAAATGCCAGTCTTCTTTCTTAAATCAACTGTCACAGCTGAGGGGACTGTGATAGAGGATTCTGGGTGATTGGTATGTTGTGGTGATCTCTATCTGAAGAGATATCATCCTTACCTCTGGATGCAGTATTATAAACCAGTGTTACCTCAGTTAAATAGTAATAGATAAAAACAATAAAAGTTAAGGGAGTAATAGTACTTGCAATTCTGTCATATAATTCAGGTATTTAGGATAACACTTATAATAGTGGTTCTCAACCATGATTATGTATTAGAAATATTTGCAGACCAGACCTCTCATTTCTGGTGAATCCGATTCTCGGGGGGAGGAATCAGGAAATCTATATCTTAAATAGCTTTAAATGTTTTTCTGAGGAATATTTGAAGTTTAGATGCCCTGGCTTTGAAGATATAAAGTGACACAGAAGAGATGAAGTTAGGTTGAAGTTAGGTTGTCATCCTTGCTACCTGGTGCTAATCATTCTTTTGAATGAAGAAATTAATCACCTGTGTATAGAACTGTAGAGAATTTTCTGCTCATCTGCTTTTTATTTCTTCCTCTTTCTCATTTTCTTTACTACAAGTCAGTCTGTAGTGTAACTCCTGCTTCTGATCCATAGATGAGAGTGAGTAATCACTGCCAGGGCTGAAGTGGTATTTTCTGGAAGCAGTGAGGTCTAATGATAGTGAATTGGAAGGGGAGGGATGTTCCCAGTAACTGGGGAAGGTGGACTTCCTGTATACTATATATAGGGGTCTGTATATGGGAGATCTTTTGGTTCTATGTAAGGTACTTTTATTTAACTTGGACTTGCCTTCATTTGCTTCAGTTCTGGTGTTTGTGAAATTAGGGATTTAGGGAGCATGATTGCTTCTTAAACAGTCTATACACCTTCAAGAATGATTGATTCTATTATGTTCTTAAAGGCTAATTCTGTCATGTGGCATGTGTTTGAACAGTTAGGTTCATTACGCACTAAAGTTGTCAAAGAATTCTTCTGCAAAGTTCTGACTGATGGGCGCAAAGCTCTTGTTTCTCTTGCTTTCTCTAAGCAACAACTCTTTGTAAATACTGAAAGAGAACAGCCAGTTCCTTGTTTGTTTTCATTGTTGATTTTCTATTCTTGAGTTAATTCAAAGAACAGTTGCTTACAAGTTACTAAGGGAGTCTACATCTGAGATTTAATTTACATATTGCGTGACTTCTGTCTCAGAAGGTTGACTAATATCTCACATACAGACTTCTTCAATTTGCAGAAGAATAAAATGACCATATTCAAAAGACCTTTTGTTTTAGTCTCTCAAGTGCATGCTGGAGTTAATAAATTGAGTACAAATGAATTTTCTGGTCTCCTATACCTTTCCTCTTTGTAGCTCTTAGCCTGCTTAAGTTCATGGGAAACAAGCCATACTTTGGTCTCACTGCTTGCCCATTCCAGTTGGTTCCTATTCCTGGCAAGTTTAGCAGTCTTCTCTCTGTGTATGTCCAGAAAGTTTTTGGCTATTTCTCATTCATTCTTCTTTCTAATTATTCCTTTCCAGTGTCATAAAGAAAAATGTTCTCTCATATTTTTTTCTATCTCCCATTGCCTCAGAGTTGAAATCAGTTCTAATGTTAATGCCAAATATTGAGGAAAGGTATGCATTTTGAAGTGGAATTAGCTATAATAGAGTACTAACAAAAATGTTTAAAATTGTTCAGAGCTCATGTTAGAGTTGTTATAAACATGTCCACTGATTTCCTTGTGTTTTCCCAGTCTAGTCTTTCCTCAAATATTAGAATTGAGAGAAGATAATTTTAAAAGCAAACCTATGTAACTTGATTCCTTGTTTCAGTTTTTGAAATAATGTTTCCTATGTTTTATTTTAGATAAATGATTTTAATGATAATATGAAATAGATAATAATTTTTGGACTAGACTAGGAAACTAACAACCATAAAATTTTATAACCAGGAAAATATTTTCACATACCTAAATACTAGCTCTTACAAATAAACAATTGGAATATAATTAATTTGAAAGCTAAGAGGACTTTCTAAATTGGTGGTTGGTGGTCAGAAGATTAGAAAATTGATTCTTGGTCTTTTAGAATTGATCTGTCACCTGCATCTTTATCATAAATGATGTTGTGGTTCTTTGCTTTTGAAACTTGATCAAATGTTCTTCATTTTAAAGAACACATTCTTGCTTAATTTGAAGTGTTATGAAATAAAATACTCATTTTTTAAAGTGGAGAAACTCATGATTAGTTGTTAACTGAAAATGAAATCTCAATGATAGTTTATGATAATCTCAATGATAGAGATTAACATTAGATAATTAAAGAGAATTTCAGCCTAGGATGCAATCTGACTAATTTTCCTTTGTGAGAACTGTCCCAATAAACAATGTGATTTACATAGGAAGGAACAATGAGTCATTGACATTGGAAATGTAGTCATTTCAGCGGGTGTTGCTGGTTCTAGGTCTAAGTTGTCCCAACCTAAAGATAGGCTGATGTTATCAGTGTACAGGGAAGGGCAGTGCAGAAGTTTGGTTCCTTTCTTTCTAAAGAGTGCTCTGTGGAGACGCAAATGCTGGGCAAACACTATTAAATCTCCTTTGACTGCATCATTAGTGGGGGTGCAAAGATTGCTTTTACCTGGAGGCATCAGATTTTGCATAGCTGTTTCAGACTTCAAATCTTTGTAGATAGTCTTACCTTCTTGTCTGCCAGAACAGAAAGGGGGGCATTTCCTGAACATTTTTGCAGTATGTTCACAGGTGTTATGAAATAAAACTCCTACTTGACCCAGAAGCAAATAGTGAAACTCAGCACGAGGAGTTTTTAACATGAAACCATTTCATATGAGGGTGGGTAGTATTCAAATGATATTTGGAGAAGTCTGTTTTTGTGTTTTGTACAGAGACTGCTTTCTGATGTCAAATGATAGCTGTTATATTGGGTTATGTTTACTTGTGAATGGTAATTGAACAGCCTTGTTTGAGACTAGAGTCCTAGGTATTCTTTGGATCAAATACATCCTCCTTTTCCCCTTAAATGAGTCTCTTTAGACTTTTGTGTGGTGAGAACATTGCCTTAGTGTTTTTTAGTTTACTTAAAAAGGGACTGGGCTAGCTCAGTGTGATACAACTAGCCAAATAATGCTGTGTTGGAGTGTGGGCTCTGTTCGCAGAAGGATCTAGTGGCTCGGAGACATCACTAGCAAGAGTTGTGTATTTGTCTTGCTGGAGCTGTCAGTTCTGGGGAAATAGATTTTCAAAGGATTATGAAAACTCTGCTTCCCATCACATTTTACAGGAAGATGCACATGGCTAATGATATCTACCCTTTTCCTAAATTATCCATCAAAGACCTTCTATTGGTTTAACACAGATCACACTCATGAGAGTGATGCAGAGAGTATTTTCATGTTGAATGGATTCTCAAATAAATAGAAGAAAACCCACTGCTGGTTTGCTGTATATCACATCCCAAATTAAAATGAAAATGTAAAGAGATGGCATATATTTTAGAATAAACATCACCTCAGCTGTAAAACAATCATTTCTGTACCTGTTCCCATAAGCACCCCAGATGATTGTTGGTATTTCTAGGGCACAAATGAGCTACAGAGATAGAGAGCTGACATTAGGTTCTGCCTCATGTCTGTAATTAGTGCTGTCTCTGTATTTATTAAACAGAGGCATTGTCTTCTGCTTTGCAGGCCTCATAACCCATGATTTATAGTAGACTCAAACTTGAAGAGCAAGAAGAATGACCTGCCTTCCTTTTCATGGCTTCAAAGACTATAGGACACTAGATGCATTCACTCTTACTCTGTTTTAATAAGAGGCGTTAGTACAATAGATTAAAAATAGGTGATCTAAAGTACAGGTTGTTTTGACTCTATAATTGCATTTCTGGTTGGTAATGAGATTGACCTATCTAATTTGTAAGTGATTGTTTAACACTGAATATTTTTATTTCCATAGCAATTAGAACAAATCTAGAATCACTTGTGCACTGAGAAATGGTCACCTTTTCCTTTTTTTCCTCTTAATTTTGAAGTTGAATGCAGATATTGTTTTCTCTGTCACTGGCTATAAAGGGAGGAAATGATTAAGAAGAAAGATGTTGCTAAAAATAATAAAATTAAACATTCTGTGCTTGTGGATGACAAATCAGACTTAATGCTGTCTTTATGAAAAAGCAGCTGTATTTTTATTTTAGGGTCTTTTCTTCCTTAAATTGTTGTTAATTTTTGAATAGTATTTGATTTCTCCCTTCAGGTGTAGTCCCTGTAGATTTCCTACCACCGTAGCACTGGTGACCCATCACCATAGGAAAAAGCAATTTTAATTTAAGTGCCCTGACATTTAAGAAGTCTGAGAAACCATTCTTGGGAGCCAAGGAAGAGACTTTTAAAAGTTTTATGTTTCCACACTTTGTTTCTCACCTCAGTGTGTTTTTATAAATGTTCATTTCAGGGACCTCTGTGGTTCATTCTTTGCAGGTAACTGATAATTGTTTTCTTTTAAAAACAATCCCAGCCTGATAATCTTACTCTTTTGTTCATGAGACGTGAGGAAAAATGACTACAGCATCTACTCTCTTCTGGTTACATATATTTTGTTGGAGAGGCGCCTGGGCCATTGCTGGGGCCTTCTGAGATTTTGCAATGGATTTGATAAAACAGTCCAGGGCATTATTTTGTAGTTGTTGATACTAGGGCACTAAGAGACTCAAGAGACTGAAGAGGCTGAGCTGTCACTTGGATCAATGTCTGCTTTAAAATAAGAGGGCTGAACTAAATGATAGTTCATATAGTGTGGTTTTGGTTTATAATGATCATCAGGGATGTTTGGATCTCATGTTTTGATGTTGGAAAGCATAGACAGGCTTTTGGGCTAAAGTGTCAGAAATAATAATGGGGTGAGCCCAAATTTACATGCATACAGGTGGTAAGAAGGAGGAATAAAATGTTTGGAGGCCAGAATTTATTTCCCTTCTCTGGCTCCTGGCTACAGGAGAGCTGTGTGCTAGGTGAAATTTTGGGCTCTTGATATATATTATTTATTCATTTAATCTTTCCAGCAAACAGCCCTATTAGGCAGTTATAGTTGTTACTGTAATAACTATAGTTCACATATACCTTGCTTCACAGGTAGGGAAATGGAAGCACTGAGAATGAATGCATTATAACTCATAAGTGAAAGAGCCAGGATTTGAACTCAGGCAGTTTGGCTGCGGACTTAGGGTGCCTAGCCACTGCACCCTGCACCCACTTTCTAGTTATATGATCAGTGTTCTGTGATCATGCTTGTTGTAACATAAATGACCTCTCTCTTCTCTCTTGCTGGCTTGCTCTCTGTTCATGTAATCAGCAAACATGTCTAATGTGTACAGCGTATCAGCCACATCACTGAGCGTGGTAGGTACAGAAAGAGACAGAACCTGTTCTCATTAGATAGGTGCCTAGTAGAGGAGACAGATGGAAATAACCACAGAACCATGATTACAATCTGTGGTAGGAGTTGGAAGGAAAAGGGCAGGGAATTGTGAAAACCTAAGTCGGGGCCTGGGCTGTGGCATTGCAACGACTTATTGCTGTGATCCCAAGGGAGAGGGTGACTACCTAAATGCTGCTAGGTGCAAGGAAAGTCCAGGTGAGTTCTGGTCACTCTACTGGTCATTTGTCAGCCCCTTTAAAACTCTTGCTGTTGGTATCTTTGAAGTTTTAATAAGGCTGCAGACTATCCCTGCCATCTTCCCATGTTTGCAGATTCTGGGTGAATTGTGAGCATTATGTAAATACACGTTGATGATTGAGCTTGTGTTCTGTTGTACCTCCTGATTCTTGCCTTTTGTCATGTATTGGGGGAGGCTGAGTGTAGCTTCAGAAGTGACCCAGAGGAGAAGGGGGCATGAATGTCTTAACTCTCAAAATACTTTCATTAAGCTAGTACAGATCATCTGAGCAATGGCTCTATTTTAAAACCATTTGCTTTCTTACTTTCTCTTTTAGCCCATCACTGAAGAATTGACTTGACCTAATTGCTGCTTTCATACAACTGGGCTCAGGAGGTCACTTTCACTAGTACCCCTGGGTTTTCCCTCTAAAGTTAAAGTGCCATATAAAAAAAATCTCATTTACTATTTATTAAT
This sequence comes from Uropsilus gracilis, assembly GCA_004024945.1. Classification (NCBI taxonomy): domain Eukaryota; kingdom Metazoa; phylum Chordata; class Mammalia; order Eulipotyphla; family Talpidae; genus Uropsilus; species Uropsilus gracilis. Next base: position 15,119 of record PVHY01016831.1, read on the forward strand.
TAATCTGAATTAACTCTCCAGGGTGGATATGTTCTCAGGACTTTTTAAAGTTTAGAGTAATTTTTCACTAAATATGATTTAGCCAGCAGCTATCTGATAGGAGGTGTGATAAGGCTTTTAAAATTATAGAAAACTTCATTATTGCTTGTAAGGTGCTTTCTACTTTAGCACCAAGGGAAGTAATCACACAGAGCTGTGGGTCCATCAGGAGTGGTTTGGAGTGCTGATGAGGAGCCAGACTGCCTGAGTCCACCAAGCTGTGTGACCTTGAAACTCTGATCCTCAGCATTTTACATGTAACATGGAAATGAGGATAATCATGAAACCTACTTCAGGGTCATTGTGAGAATTAATGAGCCAAGTGATGTGAAGTGCTCAGAATAGTGTCTTGCACATAGTGTGTGCTGTGTGTCTTTTTGTTTTTATTATCATAGTCATAGTACTCTGATCCTAAGGAATAAGGGGAAACTTTCTGAACTGAAGAAGACTCTGGACATGGTAGAATTGATACTTTATTTAAAGTTATGACACAGGTGAGTTTAAATAGCTACCTGATGTGAAAAGTATTCCAGAAAAAAAAAAAAATAATGCCAGATGACCTCAGCTAGGTTTAGGGAATGATGAGGTGTCCAGGCTAGTGGGTAAAGTTTGGTTTAGGAACAACAGCAGTTTCACCTGGACAGGCAGGTTGGGGCCTTACCTTGGGGGAAGAGTTGGGAGTTGGCCTGGGCTTTTTGAGCAGGTTTGCTCTGAAGTTACTGGTGGAGGCAGAGAAACAAGGTGTTAGTTCAAGCATGTGGTAATAAGTACTTTTTTCTTAAGGTGTTTGAGATATTTTAGTTCTTTTAACTTTTATTTTCTTAACATCATTTTTCATTTTTGTACAGTAATTCATTTTTCCCCTCAGGGGTGAACTCTAGTTCTCCCACCACCCCAGCACCCATGAAATATCACCATTATCTTTTATGTTCTTCCCTCCTCTGTTTTGAACCCCACTGTTCTCCCTTGCTGTTTGCCTCTAGTCTATTGTCAGCTTGCAAGTTATGTCCACCCCCCCCTTAATTGGTTTGATTTTCCTGTGCTTCATGTGTAAGTGAAGCCTTCTGATATTTTTCTTTGTTTTTAATTAATAATTTTATTGATTGCACATATATTTCTATACATATATACACAGGTTTGCTTGTGAACCTTGTCACCCGTGGACCATCTTAATCTCTTGTGCCCTTCCCTCCCCTGATTTTATCCTCCCTCCTCCCCCTCTCTTCCCATCTGATATTTTCTTTCCCATTCTGACTCACTTTTTTTTTTTTTTGAGACTAGATCTCACTGTGTTGCCTAGGGTAGTCCCTATCCTCAAACTCAAGTGATCCCCATCCTCAGCCTCCCAGGTAGCTGGGATTACAGGTGCCTGCCACCGCACCCAACTGCTTTTTCAAGACCAAGTCTCGCTATGTTACCCAGGGTAGTCTCAAACCTGTGAACTCAAGGGATCCCTGACTTCTTGCTTCCCAGTGTTGCATTACAGGTGCATGCCACCACACCTGGCTCCATTCTGACTCATTTTGGATAGCACAATCCTTTCCAGCACCATCCACATCGCTGTAGATGGCATGAGATTGTCCTTTTGATTGCTGAGTAATATTCCATTGTGTACATGTACCACATGTTTTTGATCCACACATCTGTTTTGAGTCATTTGGGTTGTTTCCATATCTTAGCTATTTTAAATAAAACTGCCATAAACACAGGAGTGCAGGTTTCCTCTCAAGTTAGTGTTTTTGGGTACTTTGGGAGATTCCTAGTAGTGAAATTTCTGGATCCTATATGGTAGATCCATTTTTAATATTCTGAGGGTTCTCCACACAACTTTCCTAGGGACTGGCCTAGTTTACATTCCCACCAACAGTGTAAGGGGGTTCCTTTCTTTATGTGGTGATGAGTTTGAAATAAGGTGATGATGTTAATCATGAAAGAAAGGCAAAGTAACTAGAGTCAAAGGTGACTTGAGATTGAGTCTGACTGGCTGAGAGGACACAGGGTGGAAAAGGGGTATTTTGGGAAATTATGGAGCTGTGGTTTCAAAAAGCTAGTGTTTGAAGCTACTTACCTTTACCAGAGACAGAAACATCTTCTTACCTCTGCTCATCCCTAGCTGCAACTGCTGTCTTCAGGTGTAAGGTGTAATCATTTTAAGTTACACAGAGCATGTGAACAAACACAACTGCTAATGAGTGAACCAGAATCTAAAGCACATGTCATAAGCATGTGTTCACCTTAACACCTGGTGTCTGCTAAACCTAGTTGTCTGAAAGTTTTAAAGAGCCTCTCTTCTATATATGGTGAATCTTAGTGCTTTTTTAGGTTGTATTCAAGTTGTAACATCTGTTTTCTGGAAAATTCTATTTTTGAAGACATTTAATTGACTCAGAAAATGTTGAAACACTAATTTCACAGCTATCCTGTCATGTTCTGGTGGCAGTACCTGACTGGGAAAGGCTGTTCTCAGCATTTGTTTCTTCCTTTACAAACGAGTGAAATATTAAATAACAGGAAACTAAATACCAGAATTGAAGAATACGCTCTCCGATGATCAGATCAAAATCCTTGAGACTATTTCCACTTTCCAGAGCACAAAATGTAAATATAGTTAATATAGAGGCACAGACATCATTTAAAATATCTAGAGGTGGGTAGGTGTGTGTGTGTCACTAGGTCTCGCTATGTTGCCTGGGGTAGTCCCCAACCCATGGACTCAAGCAATCTCCAGTCTCAGCCTCCCAGGTAGCTGGAATTACAGGTGTCTGCCACTGTGCCCATCTGCTTTTTTGAGAACCAGGTCTTGCAATGTTGCCTGGGGTAGACGAGCTCACAAACTCATGAAATCCCTGTCCTCTTGCCTCCCAGCTCTTGGATTATAAGTGTGCACTACCACGCCAGGCTTGTGTGTGTGTGTGGTTTTTTTTTTTGAGGGGTGGTTGTATAATAGCATTTAAAAACAAGTGATTAACAGTAAGAACTGAGGTGAATGTCCTCAGGGGAAGACCATTAGCAAATTTGTTACTCAAAGTCTGGTTTAGGCTTTGATGTTAAACCATTTGTTGTTTTAAAAATCACTGA
>PVHY01016831.1:18335-32941 GCA_004024945.1 Uropsilus gracilis
AAAAAAAAAAAAAAGAAAAAAAAAGAATCACTGAGAAATTAAATGATCTGAGTACGGAAACATAGTCATATTTTAAAATATTTCTGAAACTCACATTTATTATTATTTTTAAAAAATAATCTATTTATTTTACACACAAAAGGACAAGTAAAATTTAAAACTGTCAGCAGAACTGAAGCATAGAGCAAGAGAGGGGGAGGAGGAAGGTAAAATTGGAGGAAGGATGTGTACAAGAGATTAAGATGATGGTTCACTGGTAACCAGGTGGTGGGAGAGCTTCCAGGTAAATGATACAAAATTTGTATATATACAATCAATTAAAAAATTATAATTGGCCAGGCATGGTGGCGCATGCCTGTAAGCGCAGTCTAGGAAGCTGCGGCCGGGGCCAGGGATTGCAGTTCGAGTCCTGCAGGGGGCACATAGCGAGACCTAGTTCCAAAAAAACATAGCTGGGCATGGTGGCGCGCTCCTGTAATCCCAGCTACCTGGAAACCTGAGGCTGGGGATTGCTTGACTCTGTGGTACCCTGGGCAACGTGAACCTGCGGTTCCATGGGCAAAATAGGGAGACCTAGTCTCAAAAAAAAATTATAATAAAACTAATTTAAAATGTATTTATTTTATTTTTTTAAACATTGCATAGTATCCATAATTCTGCTGTTACCATATCATCTGTGAAAAGCCATCAATTTCCCTTGTCACATGTGTTTTTTTTTGACAGGCTTTAAAGATTTAGTGACCCTAGGATTTAGTTGAAAGAAGTGATTTAAAAGTATTTATGGATTAATTCTAAGAGGATTTTATGTAACTTCCCAGATTGGTGTACTGTACGTCTGTGAAAATTGTTCCAAACTTGATATTTGATTGTTTTTTAGTATGTGTCAGGTATACACAAACATTATACATTTTTTGGCACATTACATAATTTTTTTTTGAAATTTCAGATCTTTTTATTTCTCAAAGACCTTCAGCCTAATTAAGTTTCAAATCTACAACCTGTAACATTTAAAAAAATTTATATATTTTATGAGTTATGTGTTATAATATTCATTTATATGTAGACTCTGGAAGGTGGTAACTAGCATTCTATTTACCAATAACATAAAACATTTTAGAGTATCTGATTTCAATTAAAAGTGTGTTTAAAGAGAAATGGTTATACCTAGTGATATGGTAGTAGAATTGACAAAGTTGATATGTGGCTAATTGAAGCCTGGGAAACTTTGGCTTATTGGTAAGAATAGAGATAAAATGAGCTATAGTTTCGTGAATTTAATAATGTTATTGAATAAAAATCTCATAGCTTTGGGGAATCTATATTAGGATGCTCACTTTTAGAGAAATTTTTTTTTTAAATTTATTTTTATTCTTTATATCACAACCTTGGTAAGTGGTTTTTGGGATACCTCCCTTTCCCTCCTCCCTCTGGTGCCCCTTCCATTCTCTCAAACCCCACTCTTTGTTGTTTACTAATCTGTGTTAAGTTCATTAGTGTGTTTCTTTCCTATGGCAGTGTTCTTTCGTTGGGTGAGGGATTGTGTTGTTGAAACCAGTTGAACCTTACTGACAGGTTTTCAGTCTTAAGTTTGTGTCGGGCAGCCAGTCTGTATTTATTTGTGGTCTGTCCATGTTTTCCTGTTGCAGGCTGTCTTCCCCAATCCCATCTCTGCTGTTTTGTTGCTTTACCTTATGGATCTGGTGTCAGATTTAGGGGGTCTCGCCCCTAGCCAGTGTCGGTGAAGAAGTTTCTCTATTGATACAGGCATCTGTGAATGGCCATTGTGGATCGTCTCCTCTGCCTCAGTTTGCAGATTTGCTGTGGGGCTGATACTCATCTTTGGTCTTTCTGTCCTGTGTGGGGAAGGGGCCTTGCTCTCCTAAGAGGCATCTCCAATTAAAGAATTTTTTATTAAAAGAAATTGAATGTTATTTGATCTTTGGTACTTGTCTTTGACATCACAGTAATGAAGCAGAAAAAACAATTTTAATTGATTTGCTAGTCAGTGAAAAATAAGAAAACATGTCAAATGCTATTCTATTGAGGAAGTTTCTAGGACTTCTGGCGAGAGTAGGGCAGTTTCATAAAGTAATACTTATGTTCACTATTCCAGGACAGATTAGCATGGTACTTCTTCCAGTTTGGGATATCATACACTAATATCTATTAAGAGGAGTACACAACGTGTTCTTTTATTCCCCTGTACAAGCAGGAAACTCCAGTTATTTAGAAGATAATTTGAAATTAATTTATTCAGAAAATATTTAAAGCAACATTAGCATATCTGGTAACACATTTCTGAGTATTAAATACGGACTATTTTTAGGAAGAACACACATTTAACATTTAGCTGATTTAGTTATTCTACATTTAGTTATTCTATATTACAAATTGACACATTTGTTAAAGATATACTGAGGAGATGTAGAAAATATAAAGTAGAAAGTGCTCCATTCTCCTCAATTCTGTTCCTTAAACACTACTGTTAGTAATCTGAAGTCGCCTGATTTTATTTTATGACTATTGTTTTCATTTATATATTTATAATATATATTTATTATATATTTATGTTAAGGTGAAGTCACTAATTTTGAAAATCAAGTATGATGGTATTTAGAAGTAAGTCTTCTCAGATTTGTGCTTGTATTTTGCATTGATGTTTCAAGCAGATATGATATGTGGAATTATTGTGAGCTTTAGAGCAAGCTGTGTGTTCAAATCCTAACTCCATTACAGAAGCAGCAGTGACAGATTCAAAAGTCCCTTTCTGAGCTTTAGATTTCTCAACAAGGCTTAATAAATGTTGTCCTCTTTCTGAATTTTAATCACACCTACTCCATTTTCTTTTCTCTTTCTTTTCTTCATAGGAGACACAGCTAAAAAGATCTAGTATAGTAATCCATGTCATATCTCTCTTGAAAAAGAGGGATTTTAGTTTTTAGTGGTCCCATTTTCATTTAGTAACATATTTGCTGATTAGGAGAACATCTCACCACTTTCCAGTAATTGTCATCAGGTTGTAAAAGGTCATTGCATTTACCTGTCCCTGGAATCTTCCTGAAATTTAGATGGCCTCTGCTGGGTTTCATTTTACACTTATTAATAATTTAGCCCTGGGATAAAAATAAAAACAAAGACTCTCATCTTACAGTGTGAGAACATGGGTCATGTGTGCTATGTCAAGCTGGTAAGATGAGCAACAGAACCCCAGGGGGTAGCGAATCTAAAGAAATAGTTCATGTGAGCTGTTGACTCTCTCCTGCCGAATGACTGCCTCAGAATTAAAGGGAATTAATGTAATTGCTCCCTAGGAGGAAAATGTATTTTTACTTTTCAAAGGTTTGTTGTATAAGCTTTAATTATCTAATCCAAACACAACAGCTTTCTGTAAGCGGCTTTCCCTTTCAGCCGCCACAGTCAACTTTCAAACACTCCTGCATCTTTAAGTTTGAAAAATCAATACATTATAACCAACTCTATTATATAAACTACCCACCAGGGTACAACAAAATCCTGTTTTAATGTTGGTTGCTGGAAATGGCCTTCAAAATAGGCTTTCAGTGGACATTAGTAATTGAGTGGTGACTATAGTCCTGATTATTCATTTGTGGAATCAGGGGCACATGCCTGGATCAGCCCCTTTATGTTTCATTTTCTGTGCTGTTTGTGTTTCTTATTCAATTTACCTGGGGTTGTTGTGTACTTTGTCACACCTTTGTGTTTGCTTGGTAAATGAGCATGGGGCTGTCTTATTGAAATTAAAAGTCTCTATTGTTTATATTTTAGTTTCCTTTTTTTTTTTTTTGAGAATTCAAATTTGAGATGTTTCCTAGTTCTGAATTTTTTTAATTATATGTAAAGCACAGCGTATCTGTAATATGTTGCTAGTGGACTAGCTTAAAGCTCACAAAACCCAAGCTGAAAGGAACACCCTACTTTTAAACAAATGCAGGCTAACATTTTTGTCATTGAGATGCATAAAGTTTTGATATTATTAAGAGCCATATCAAGGAAATAATGCCACTAACTGTAGGTGCAGAAGATTTTAGGAATCAAGTTTGATTCATACTGTAGTGGAAAAGGACTAGGGCTGTTGGGCTCATAATACAGTGATTAAATTGCTCTTAGAAGAAAAACTTGCCACATGGTCTGTATTTTCTTCACAATCTGGCTGCTATTTCACTATCTCCCTGCCCCTGCCTGTGTCACACCTGTCTCTCAACCTGACTCACAGGGCTCTTTTCTGCAAGGCCTTTCTTATCCCCACTGTTAGAAAGTTCTTCCTTCTCTCCCTTCATTCTGCCCTGGTTCTCTCCTGCTGCCTCACCTCGATTCTCTTTCCAGGACCTTTTTATTTCCTTTTCAGCACTTATCTCAGACAGTGTTTATTTTTATTTATTGTCTTACCTCCCAAAGAATGTAAGTTTTGTTAAGAAACAAGTATCTGCTGAATGCCTGGCACATATTTTATAGTTAATAAATTCAATAAATGAAAGTTATTTATATTGATTTTAAGAGCACCTTTTTGTTCACTTACTATTAATTTTTCCTGCTGGGCCATCAGGATTAAGTATCCCTGATAATAAACCAAGCCGATGTATTTTCCAGTGTTCTTTTCTGCGTTTACTTCCCTGTTTTGTTGTGAATTTATTGACTGTTTAAGGAACAACACGGGTTTTCACTGGAGCAGAGAGAATCCTGTAGCTCTGCCATGCAATGTGCACTCATGCTGAGAATGCCGGGCACTAAATTACCCCACAGTAATCTTCTGTGAAGGACAGGGAGGCCTGTATTTATCTTTGGTGAGCACACAGTACAATAATGGAGGTACAGTTGTTCTGCTCCCCAGAGGGAAAACTTACCATTGTTTCTGTGCAATGTACCTTGTAAACACCCGTGGGTGGTTGGCCTCTCTGTGGAGCTGCTCCCTCTCCCTAAGTTCTTGCTGAAGCTTCAGCTTCCAGCTGATAATGGGCATTTTGGAATTTCAGTTGCTGTCTAAAGATCAGCATGATGACCGTGACATTGTCACTTAAAGTGGAAGACCTAAAATGCAAATTTGGTGAGTAATTAAATTAGTTTCGTGTCTTTCTTTGGTGGTATTCTAAATGTCGCTATTTATTTGTCTTAGGTAATCTATTTAAAGAAGACACCAGAAGAAGCCTACAGAGCACTCCTATCTGGCTCAAACCCCCCCTATCTTCCATTCAGGTATAATTTTGTGAGACCTGGGCTGTAGCGCTTACCTGGACAGCTCGCTGCTTTAGAGTTGGATTGCTGTGATTTTTGACTATCTTATGACCATGACCATGATGGTAAATGGAGTGAGATAAGATGGAAATTTTTTCTTTCAGTTTTACAGACACCCCCATTCCCATATCTAGTAAGAATTAAATAGCTTTCTTCTTTTAAGAGTTATTATTACTTTTCCCCTTGGAACAGGAAGCTTTGCATCTTGACAGTTTAAAGTGCTAAAAACCCTGGGTGTGTCAAGGTTTGTTAGATTTCAGTAATCTACATCACTGATGTTCCCATTCATTATTTCATTTTTATGAGCATTGATTGAGGTTCGACCCATTATCAAGGGGTGGGATTATTCCACCAGACCTGTTATGGGCCTTCCCAAGAGCATACATGTTTCTTGGGGATCCTAGATCACCACCTTGAAACACAAATCTATCTTATGTCCCGAGGAAGCCTGTTTCTCGTTAGTGTTTGAAGAGAATATTTTGTAAGCTTCAAACAAATAATTTGTTTTAAAAAAGTTCAGGTGAACATGAGCTTATTTTAAAAGTAGATGTTAGTATACATCAAAACTCCTATAGTGGTATCTCTGATGGAATGGGGGATGATGCTTAAATGATTGCCTTATTGCTTCTTTATGTGTTCAGCTGTACAGGCCCATGATTGTGCTCTGTGGCTGACATCACAGTCACCAACAATAGTGAAGAAAGCTGGGAAAGACAGAGGCGGGTGTTGCTTATCTGTCTTCCTTCCTCTCCTATAAACTCACAGAAGCCAGGGCCCAGTGCCTGATTCTTGAAAGTGCTTTTAGTAAACATTTGAACAGAGGAAGAGTAAATCCTTTAAGGTCCAAGTGGTCCCCACCACTATTTCTCAGTCCACAGGAGGCAGTGTTATTAGGGGGAGGGTGGATGTCAGGGTGAGGAGGAGGCATGGGGAGAGACAGTACCTAGTGCAACTGATGTCTTGAACTCAGGTAGTGAAGTACTGGGGTTGGGGCAGTGAGAGAAAATTATCCCCTGGAGTATGAGTGAACTAGTCATGAAGGGCAGCTTAAAAAGTGAAGAGACTATGTCATAGAAGAGTTTGAATGGTAAAGACAAAGCCTTTTTTTTCTTGTTCCACTTCAGATGGCGTCTATAATTTGATATTTTAGAAAAGGGTCATTGTTTTGGTCAGTCTGGTCCATTGGAACAGAGAGTTCTTTGGAGTAGGTGGCTTATTAATAACCCAAGAGTGTTTCTCACAGACCTGGGGGCTAGATCAGAGTGCCAGCATGGACAGGTTCTGGTGAGGCCCTCATCAGAGTTCCAGAAGGCTGACTTACCTTCTACTCTCACAGGGTGAAAGGCAGGTGAGAAAGTTCTCCTTGTACAAAGGCACTCATCCCAGTCCTGAGGGTTTTGCCCTCATGATATTCTCACCTCCCAAAGGCCTACCTCCTAATGCAATTACATTGGGTATTAGGAATTCAATTTATTTGAACTGGGCTGGTGGACACCAACATTCAGTTCATGCAATAATAATGATATTAATTATTCCATCGAATTTCTAAGCAAAGTGGTTAGGTATATACTTTGGAGACAGGGATACTGGGCTTGTAGGCTGTTTGTAGTATGGCAATGTGTCTGGGGTAAGTTACTTACTCTTTCTGGGTCTCAGTTTCCTTTTTTATGAAATGTCTTCAGAGCTATCCCAAGGGGGTTAAATGAGGTCATGCATTTATCCCTGTTGTGAGGCAGTACCTGGTTTTTGTTTCCCTTGTTGTTCGTATTATTATTATTCATATTAATAAGAAATAAGAACTACCTGTAAAGCTATAAATATGAATGGTGATCTAAAGATCACTCATTTTGGTAGGGACAGGCAGAACCGTAGGCCACAAAGTGGTCACTTCTCTGAAGGACAGAATTGGACTTTTAGTGCTAAAGTTCTGTATAATTTTTAACATAGTGTTATGTTGGGTATATACAGTTGTTGAATTATAATGATGTACACCTGCAACAGGTAATGTCATATGGCAGTCTTGTTTTAAAAACATAATTTTTAAAAAGAAAGATGTATAAAACAGAAAAGATGATGAATTCTGGCAGAGATTTGGGAAAATACCAGATTTATTTAAGCTGAGCATTTTAAAACAAGCAAGCAAACAAACAAAAATAAACCAAACATTTAAAGATAGGTAAGCATTTGGAGATGAAGGTAGACACCATAAAGATGGAGGAGGGGAAGGTAGTCACAGGGTCCTCTATGGAAAGCCCTAGAAGTGAGAGTCTGAGAGAGCTTCTGAGAGGACTAGCTTTTTGAAGGAATTAATTTTTTTGTTGATTTTTAGATTTTATTTATTTGTGTGTTTTCCCTTTCATGACCTTACTAAAGTGTCCTTTTAGAAAATAGTTTATGTATTTTTTTAAAATCATGTCCTCCCCTCAACTGTGACTTTACCCATCATCTGTGAACCATCCCCTTAGTCCCTTTGCTCTTCCTTCACCTCCGTTGACCCTTTCTCTGTGCCCCAAGTCCCTCTATTATTTGCCTCAAGTCTATGGTAAGCTTTTAAGTTTTGTCCTTTTCCTGACTCTTTCTTGACTTTTCCTATGCTCCATCTGTACGTGAGGCCATATTTTCTTTTTCCTTCTGACTTACTTTGCTTATTATCGATGCACTTTTTTCGGAGTCAGTGAAGTTTCATTAAATTTGTTTTTTAAATCAGGAAAGTGTTTGTACTTTTGTTGTTTATTCTGAAGCTAACACCTGGCCTGAGAAAGTATAGTGCTGTAACATTTGTAAATTATGGTTCTAGTCTAAATAAACCCCACGGACACTGCAATTATTTTAAAATGTTAAGTGGAAAACATTGATTTTCATGCTTATGATATTATCCACCCAGAAGCCAAGGGAGATGTGTTTCTGATGAACCTCGCTATCTTTAATTGCAGTTTAGATGAAGATAGAGGGAGAAAGAACAAATTCTTCCTTCCTTTAAACATCATTCTATTTCAGCTTATATGTCCCAGATAATTATTTTTTTTCCTGAGGACTGGAATTTTTTTTATAAATAATAAGATTAGAATGGTAAAAATAGTAAGAAACTTATTGCTGAAGGGATCGTGGTTCCAGTCTTGCCTGGGGCCTGTAGCGAGACATAGTTCCAAAAAAATAGCTGGGTGTGGTGGCGCGCACCTGTAATCCCAGCTACCTGGGAAGCTGAGGCTGGGGATTGCTTGAGTCCGTGGTATCTGGGCAACGAGGGCCTGCAGGCAAAAATAGCGAGACCTAGTCTCAAAAAAAAAAAAAAAAAAAAAAAAAAAGAAATATTGCTACGTAATATGGAATTAAATCATAGTTATGGCAGTTGTATCCTATTTTACCAAATTGTTTTTATTTAAATATTTGGAAATACAAATGCTTACATCAAAATTATTCAGAATTAAAAAAAATAAAGTTTACAGTGAAAATTCTTTTTCACTCTTGATTTTCTTCTGGATAATCCTGTCTCAGTAACTTTTGGCATTAGTTTATTCCATGACCTTTTAGAGTTTGTTTATGCATATATAAGAAAATAATAATAATTCTTGCTTTTCCATTTTTATCACAAAGTGTAGCATGTTACATAAAGTATTCTGTGCCTTGACTGTTTTCATATACATATTTTCCTTGCTCATTTTGACTGACTGCTATATGATATGAAAGAATTCAATTAAACCAATCTCTGACAGGTAGAAATTTAAGTAATTTCTTATTATTTTAATTGAAGCTTTTTAATTTACAAGGTCTCAAATGTATTTTGGAAGAAACAGACAATATCCTGGAGAAATTATGTTGTTAGAGGTTTCAGTCATCTGTTTACATGAAGATATTCATGAGAAAAGAATACTTACTGCAAATGGAAAGCATTTTCCTTCGTTTAGGCACCTATTAATGGTAAAAACGATCTTGAATGTGACTCTAAGTTTTATAACTGAGACATAACTAAGACATAACTGAAGCTGTCAGAGGTTTTGTCTATATCACACTCTCTAAATTCAGATTCTTCATAAATCTTACATTTGAAGCAAAAAAAATACTGCAAAGTCGTGCATTTTTACTTCAGTGAAGAATTTAGTGGAATGAATGCTAATGGCTTTCTAGAATTTGACTAAAGAAACATTTTTTTCCCTAATGCTAAGATCTGTGAGTCTGCAGCTTAGACTGACTAAGGTTTGTACAACTTTAAGAATCATCTTCAAAGTAGTTCTGGTTGTGTCATTAGCTTGGCCTTCATTTAAAACCTGGATTCTATTATCTATTAGGGTTTTCATCTTTGGTTGTTGTTTTACTCCTAGATTTTATTTTCATGTACTACTGCATTAACTCTCTAAAACACTAAGAAGACTTAAAAGAACTTCCATGTAAAACTAGTAAAAACCTTTTTTTTAACTTTGCAAAATAAAAAAATTGACCGTTTTGAATATTTGTTGGTGTGGTTGATATATTTATATGCTTACTTCATTGAATTTTTTTTATCCCCACCTATCATATATATTTTTAGTATCTTTCTAATAAAAGGATTTTAAGGATACTATGAATTTAAACAGTGCCATTCTTCATGTTTTATTTATTTAACATTTATCCAATGTTAGTCTTTTCTGTAAAACTTTTATTTTTCTAGAGACACTTGGCAGGTTCTTTGCCTATAAATCCCTATTACATTTTGTTCCTACTCCATTGTGTTGGTTACATACACTGATAAAAGAAAAGTATTGAAATTAGTTGTTTGTATTTGTGTGGCTGACTCTCCACCAAATATAATAGGCTCTCTTTTTAAGGACTGGAATTGTTTTCTTATTTGTATGCCAAGGAATACATACATTAATTTAGTACCTGTTCTGTGCCATCACTGTGATGGTTTTACATATCTCAAGATCACTAGAAAAAATAGATAGTTGCACCAGGGAATTCAGCTTATTGTTCATAAATGTATATGATTATATAAAACAGTCAGCACGATGCTTTCTAATACTGAGGAAATTAACTGGGATTGGGGAATGGAGGACATCTTAGGGTGGGTTCCATGAGTGCCTTTCATGTTAGAATTAAAACTGGAGAATAACAGTTCAGATGCTGATTTCAGGTCTAGTAATTTTCACTGTATGGCATATGTTGTCTTTTATAATGGCAGGTTAGGAAAGATGCTTCTTAGTTTGATATTTATAGTGTAGGTATGATATATAACTGAAAGGAGCATCTGGTTGAACTTTTCTATTTGAATGAATCTTAAAATGTTTTTAAATTATAATTTCTATCATCCTAGTTAAATATCCTCTAAAAATGAGACTAACTTGAAAAAGTTTTGTGTCACTTTACTGCCTATTTTCCCCTCCCAGTTGTATTGATATATAATTAATATATCACACTGTATAAGTTTAAAGTTTCCAGCAGATCAACTCAATGTATATACTGAGAAATGATTTTTGTAAGTTTAGTTAACATCCATATAGTTACATATTTTTTTTAAGTTACATATTTTTTTTTCTCATGTGAAAATGCATTCTTTGACCTATACAGTCAGAGAATATAGGGGGGAAAAAGACCTATAAACTAACTGGAGACAGGACTTTCAACATTCCGTAAATACAGTGCTCACACCAACCTCACTTTTGCATAGGTTTTACTATCTTAACTTTTAAATATAAGCTATTATAGCAGTGTGTCTATAGTCATTGCATTGTGCATTGCTTTCTTAGTACTTAGATATCTTGTAACTGGAAGTTTGTACCTTCTGATTACCCCCATTTATTGCCTAGTTTTGACTGCATTGAGTAGACTTTAGAGCTAGCTAGTGTGACTTCTGAGGAGTCTTTGTTGTACTATTTCTAAGTCAGTGGTGAATAATATTCCATTAATGATGTAGTTGTGTTAAAAACTATCCTTTTGTAAGGAGGATAGCCAGTGTGTTTATATAGAGGAGTGAATTGAGCTAAACATAGAGAAAGAGTATTTTTACCTTCTTTAATTTTTTGGGTGCATCCATTTTTTTGGCTTCAGGTGAACAGGGGCCTTTCATTTCTGGGGTCATTCTAAAGGGTTTGAATTCGTAAATCTATATTAAACTTTTTAGATCCTTTCACTTTCAATATACTACTAAATTTATACTCTATATAATAAACCACTCATTTTACAAAATTATATTAATTGCAGTTTGTCTAAGGCCCCACAGACTACTGATACTTGCTGGAATTACCAGGTTTTTTTTTTTTTTTTTTAATTTATTTTTTTAAAATCAGGTGTTATGAAACAGTGTTTCTGAAAACTTGTAAAACATTGCAAAGGTAACCACTCTAAATTGTGCAGCACTTTCACATTTTTTTTTCATGCTTTTAAATTCATTTCACATTTATTCTTTCTTTATTGTACCATATGTATCTTCTTGGTAGTTTTGGTATTGATAAGTTTAAAAATCATTTTTTTACAACATATAATTAAATGGAGCAAAAACACAATACAAACAGCCCCAGTTTTGAAGACAGATACAGAAAGCAAGCTGAAAAAAAGATGGCTAGATGCAAAAGTGAGGTTGGGGTGAGCACTTTACTTATTCAAAGTTAGATGTCCTATCTCCAGTTAGTTGAGGGTTTTTTTTTTTTAATTTCCCCTATAGATTTCTCTGTATAGGTCCAAGAATGCATTTTTTAAAAATGCATTTTTTAAAAAATGCATTAAAATACATTTTTTAATGTAGGTATCATTGGTTTACATTGTTGTTTGTATTTTAGAGTTGTGGGGTCCTCCTCTTCAGATGTTGTTAACATTGTGCACCCACCACCAAAGCACCCATAGTTCATACCATAGTCTACTGTGCTCCCTCTCCACTGTGGCCTTGATGTTCTCTCTTCCCTTCCCCCCTCCCTCACCCCCCTCTAGCCCCATGGGGTTCTATAGTTAGTTTTTAAGGATTCATTTCTCACTTTGACTTTTTTCCTGACCCTTGGGTTTCTCTCTATTCATGCAAGTGACACCATCTGGTATTTATCTTTCTCCTTCTGAATTATGTCACTTAGCATAATCCCTTTCAGTTCTGTCCAGGCTGTGACAAATGGCAGGAGCTTATCTTTTTCATCACTGAGTAGTATTCCTTTGTGTCTACGTGCCACATCTTCTTGATCCACTCCTCTGTCCTTGGACACTTAGTTTATTTTCATAGCTTGGTTATTGTAAATAGTGCCTCAGTAAATGTGAGAGTTTTTGTTTAGGAATGCATTTTTGTACTATTCTATTTTAGTTTAGAGAAGAGTGTCAATGTTCTGCCAAGTTAAGTTGGAGTTCAAAATTGACTACATACTTGGGAAGTTTTAAAACATTGGATAGTGGAAATCCACTCCCAGATATTCTGATATAACTAGTTCTGGGGTAAAGTCTAAGAATTGGGATTTTTAAAAACTACTTGTGTTATTCCAATAGGCCATCACATTTAGAACTACTACTGCCTATAAGAGTTTTGATAGAAATTAACTTTAAAAAAAAATCAAGTATAGAACACTCCAGCTTGGTGATTTACATAGCATATCTTCATTCAAAGATTCTCAGTGGTTTTGAGTAATAAATTTTTAAAAATTTGTTTAACTCAAAATTATCCATAGTATTCCATCTTGAGTGCTGCCTATTCCTCCCAGTTTCTATCAGCATCTGGTAGAACTAGAGTTCTGAAACACTCCTGACTGGTGGAACATTTCCTGTCCCACATCTGTGTGGAACAAAGTTGACCTCTTGGGATCAGGATAAAATGCTGTCACTGGTGGAATTGCTTTTGTGCTGTTTCCTGAGAGTTTTGGAACTAGATGGCTTATCGCATCATGGTATTTTATCTCATAGGAGCAGGAATGTGCAAATTTTCTCTTACAGACTTGCAGACCTCCCTCTGGCAACCCTTTAATGGCATTTGTCATTAGAGTGAATCCCTCCTGTTTGGGTAAAGGGAGCGGTTTGTTGTGTTTGGGGGAGGACCCCTAGTGAGATCCCTGTTGTGGAACTGTGTCCTAATGTGGTTGAGTCTTAATGAGAAACCTCTGAAGCAATTACTCCACATCATGTGGGCATGCCAGGGCTTGCCTGCCTGTAAACAAAAGCTCAAAGGGGTCAACCCCATCAGAAACTGGCATCTGGAGACCTTCTTCTAAAGCAAAGTAAATGTGCTGGTAGGGGTTAGAGGTAATTATAAAACATAGCTTTTTATATAAAATAATAAGCTATTTGTTCACGCAAATAAGTTCTGATTTTCATCATTTTACCTAGTGGTTAACGTTGTACTTGAAATGGAAAGTTGTTCTGTTTACAGTATTTCTTGCTTCAGTATCAAAAATATAGAATCATTTTTTCTTAATTCTCTTTCCTTCTCAATGTTTCTCAGCTTTTATGATGGTTGTCTCTTGGCTCCTCATCGTTTATGCCCGGAATCAGCCCCCATGATCTTCAGTACACTTTTGCTTGTGATGCTTGTATGGCAGAAGAGACTCTACATTCATTTTGAGTAGTGAGGATGTTGCCAGTTTTTTGAGTGTTGAAAACAGATGGTGCATCCTATCCAAACTGGGGCGTATTGAGTAGCTTGGACTACTATTGTTATCGGGGGATAGGGACACCCCCGTTTAAATTCCTCCTTCCTATGGGTTCTCCCGCCTGCGCGCAGCAGCTGTTCAGATATCAAACCTTAACAACTAGGATAGACAAGAGATTTATTTACAGATACGGAAAAAAACCAAACCGAAAGAGTCCACACCCTCACAAATGTTCCAAACGAACAGAGCCCCACTTCTGCTCCTCAAGGAGCTTCGTGGGGTTTACCTCAGTCTTAGGGCACTTCTGGTTGGAAGTCCCAGGACCTTGACTCCCAATCCTGTTGCTCCAGTTGGTACCAGATGAATTCAACCAACACAGGCGGGGCTCAGATGGTCTCCCAAAGGCAGGCCTGTCCGAGTGTCACCGTGGCTCTGTACTTCACCCGGGTCACCTCTCCTCCGCCTTCACACAGGTCTTGCTCCTCAGGAACCAAGTGCTGGGGAGGTCAGGAAGCTCCAGAGGACCCAACCGGGTCCTTCTTCCGAGGCCCCAAACCTCTGTGCCTGATCTCAATCTCCAGGCTCTCGCTCTCACTCCACTCTCCACGGTCCTCTCCAAAATTGTGTCTCTACACTCCACCTCCCCTCTTTTTTATCCTTCTCCCTGCTTCCTATTGACCATCCCCCCTTGGTGTGTTACCTCCCTTTTCCCTCTGCGCCGGACTTTGACCTCAGGACCCTACATTATATAACCCCAGTCTCCCTGGTTACTTTTAGAGTAACCACTTTACTCTCCAAGGGGGGAACTGGCCTCAGGCTAGTTTTAGT
>PVHY01016832.1:0-25670 GCA_004024945.1 Uropsilus gracilis
TGGGACAGGGAACCTAGAACCTCCCCTTTACCTGGGGACTATCCTGTTCCAGGTCTGCCTCCAGAGCCCTTTCAAGTCCACCAGGCTGTGCCCTTGGGCATACCATGAGGTTGTTCTGACCAGGCTGTTCTGTTGGCATGTTTATCTATTTCTCATGATTTACTGGTTCAGAAATTTTGATTTCTGTAAGTTCATTCGGGGATGCACCCTCCTCAGTGGTTTGCTTAACTGCACTTAACTGCACAGAGCATGAATTCTACACCATCAAGGGAGGCAAACCAGTCGTGTCCACAGAGCATGCCTCCTATTCATGACCTAACTCCCTTCAGAGAACCAAACCACCCATGAGAAAAGTCTGGTGAGGATGGAATTAGAATAAGTATTTTGCAGTAAGTTTCGAAGTCTGTTTTGCCAGATTGTCTTTAACTCTAGGAATATAGTGCTGCCAAGGAAAACAGTAGTAGTCAACTAAGGTCAAAACACTTTGTCTTCATGGATAGGGATAACCCAATGGCATTAATGGCTGCTCTCCCAGCTGAGCTCGCCTGGTGTTATGAGACATGCTCTTACTCTTTAACCTCCTGAGAGAGGCCAAGCCACCCTCCGGTGGGGCTGCCAGGGACAGGGTGGTAGGAGATAGTCCAGGAATGGGCTGTTACCAACAACAACATTGTCAAAATGTAGTTCTGTGCGTTCGGGGAGCTGCTGCTCTCAGCCTCGGTTTCCTCATCTTTGTAGCTGAAAGTAGAAACTCTACTGCAGGTTCAGTGCATCCCAACCCCAAATCATCTGCTGACAGCCTCTTGCCAGGTGAGGGTGTGGGAAGGTGGGACTTCAGGGAGGTGATATGGTCGTGAAAGTGGGGCCCTCATGAATTTGGTCTAAGAGTCTCCTTCCACAGAGGACACAGCCAAAAGCTTGCCGTCTGCAACCTGAAACCCCTCTCCCAACCCTGGCCTCCCAGCACCCGAACTGGGAGTGAAATTGGGTCAAAAGGTGGGGGGGGGAGAAGAAGGCCTCTAACCAGGAAGTCACAGGAAAAACCAAAAGTCCTCAAAGCCACAAGTGGCCAGTTATCTTACCCTAATCACCATTTAGTCTGAAAGTCCCAAACACATGTCCATAATGGTGCCCTTTTGCTCCTCCAAACCTGAGAGGTAGGCACTTCTGCAAAGTCAAGTCTTTCTCCAGCATCTTCTCTTTGCTTCTTCTCCAGTGTTCTGTGCTGCTCCACTTCTCCAAGCCTCTTCAGATTTCTTCCACAATTGCTGATGCACAAATCAGCTTTCCAAATCTGCCTCCTTGCTGTGGCTCCATGCACTTCCTTTACCAGGCCCGCCTTCAGCAGCATCTGGCCAAATCTACCAGGCCTGCCCTCAGGAGCCCCTGGTCACTCCCAGTCTGCCATTCTGGCATCCGACTCCACACTGGCTACTTCTCTGCTGGCCCCTCTCTCATCAGGGTTCCTTACCACCTCCAGCTCACTCGTCCAGGGGACTTCCCCTGGAAGGCCACATGGGTCTATTCTATCATTTTGCAATTCTCATCTCTCTTCCTTCTCCTTCCTCTCTCTCCTCACTCCTCCCTTTTTATATGCCCTCTTTTCCTGCTTCCCATTTTCTCTTGCAGGTCTTTCAGACTCGCCCACCGGGGCATTTGACATCTATACAATTTTCAACTGTGTCACTACCCTAGTGTCAGGAGGAAGACATTCCTGGTGTCTGGGAGTCTCCCAGCCTGCAACACTTTATTCCAACCACCTGAACAGGCCCGGTCACTCTCTGCGTCTCTTGGGACTATTGCTGAGTGTGAAGGGGATGTATGTGTGTCATTCCCCATGCCCTGCGAGTGCTGTGAGTCCTGCCCATGCTCTGGGCCTAGTAGCTATTGGCCTGGGGAGCTGTTCTTCCTGTCAAAGCCAGTCATCCAGTTGCTCTTTGTCTGTGGACTGGCTTTAAAGAAACTGTTAGAAATATCCCTGGCACCTGGTAGTGTGGGCTTTTGGCACCTCTTTTTACCTCTTTTAATTTTCTCCTACCTGTGAGGAGAGAGTTGACATTTTCAAGGACGTTACTTTCCTGACCACATAACCCAGCTTAGACCATCTGACCCCCAGCATCCACACAACTGAAGTCGCTTTCTGAGTCATTGATGTAAATATTAGTATTGAATATGTTCATGAGGCAATTCATCATCATGTTATCATTAGTTCCTCTTTTTGCAGCCCGTTGTTGTGATTTTTTTTTTTTTGTTCCCTGTAATCCTACTTCATGATGCTGAAAAATGTATGGGTCACCGGATCACATAGAACTATGTTCCATTTTCCATGAAAATGGCACCCTTTGATGATAACTATCATGGAGGAAGCGTTGCACAAAGGAATCTAGAGGTGTCGTGACAGACTGGAAAATTGGCATTTCCAATTGTGTGATCTATTCTTTGGTCCGCTGTGATTTTCACCATCATGAATTTTTGCTCAATTATTTCCTAGAGGGCTGAAGGGATAGCAGCATGAATTGAAAAGGTCTTGCTCACAGTTTGAGGGATTGTATCTCATCTATTAGGGAACAAAGCAAATTATTTATAAGGAATTAATGAAGTGTTCTTTAATTCTGACTTTAAAAAAATTTATATATATATATATTTATTTCATATCTTTGTATTTCCCGGGGATCACCTACTACTTTCCCTCCCTGACCGCTCCCTCCTACCCTCCCCCCAGTTGTGTACTTTAGTTAGGTTGTTAGCTTGTTTTGACTTCCTCCTGGCCTTTTTTGCTTGTTTGTCCTATATCCCATTTATTAGTGAAACCATTTGGTTTCTGTCTATGAAGTATTCTTTAAAAGTCAATATTGGTAAACACATACACACTCTTTTTTGGTGGGGAAAAAAGATGTAGTAACATCATCAGAGAGAATTGTCATGTAGCTTTGTTTTTTTCCAAGCTTTCCAGCAGATGATGCATTTCCTGCCACTGAAGCATTTAGGGAGAGGCCAGGAGATCTTGGAGAGACAGACGTTTCACCTGATGTGTGCATGTAGGTCTTCTCTGGTGTCTTTCAGTGCTCAGGAAACACAGGTTCCTGTAGGTTCTTCACTCAGCAGGTTTCTGCTCACGGTTGTAGCTCCTATGTCAAATGGTAATGCAAGGTGGTACTGGTGAAATGGCAGCTTTGACACATTTTTGACAACTGGCCTACCTCTGCTCTGCTCTGCTCTGCTTTGGGCATGTTCTCCCTGGGTCTCCCCTTCTTGGGTGGGCAGTCATGTGAGCTCCACAAAGAGCTGAATGCTCTTTGTGGGCTGGAGGACTGGTGCATGACATGCCCTCTGCTCTTATAGCAGGAGCAACCCCAGCTCCATGTTCTTCCTCAGACGTTGACTGATGGGCCAAACGCAAATGCCAAGCACAGCAAGACCAGGACTGCTGCCTGCTACTTTCACTCCTGGTCCCTTGAGCCTGAGGCCTAGAGGATGTGGATCGCCTCTGACCACCATGATTGTGCAGGGCTGGAGTCCTAGTCTAATGCCTCTTCACTTATGCAAATTTTGTATCCCCTGCAGTAAATAAGAGCTCTTCATTTTTTAAGGATTTGTAGCTAATTTTGGCTTCTTTGCGTGCTACTATGTTGGGTGCTGCAGGTGGGAAAAGAAGAATGGATGGAAGAGATTGATAATGATCTGAGACAGAGGTGAACTCACATCACTGATTGGGACTCAGTGAGCAAGTGCTAAGCTGTTTATAAAGTTCTAGGTCCCTGTATAGACCTTGGCAAAGGAATGATTACAATGAAGGAAAAAACCCAGGATCCCATGGTATGTAGTACATGGCGGAGGTGGAGGGAGTCAATATTAGCAGGAAAAATACCTGTGGGGGTAAGCACCTTTATCTTTCAGGGACATGTCTTTCTGGTGGGACATTCCTAGGAGGTTAGGGGAATGCTGTCACAGATAAGAGATTTTCCAGTAATCATCTCTAGTGTGCTAGAGAAGGGTGATAAATTAAAGTGTTCCTTTATCTAAGGCATATCCTTTTATTGTCAGTGCCCCACTACTAGATGATGATGATGATGATTTTGCAAGAGTAAGTCTTTCTGTTTTTTTTTTGACCAAATATATATCAACTAATTTCCTAATCCTTATGTTCATTAGAGTTTGTATTTTCCCCACATCACTTTTAGGAAATGCTTTGGGTCTGTGGCTATACTGACCTCTGGTAGGGTTTCTCCTTTGCAACAGTGGGAACTCTGCAGAAAATAAAACAAGAAAAGACAAAGGGTGAATGAAGTCCAGTGAATTACATATAGAGTAGCACAGGCTTTGGTATTATTTCTTAAAGAGAAAATTGTGCAAGATGGAAGCCTCTATCTTTGTTTCTTCTAGAGGAAACAAATCAAACCAACATTGTAGAAATTTGAACCATGACACGTTTTCTGAAGCTGCTTTACTTAGGCTAATGGACTCTCAATCCTGTAGTAGGCTATGGCGACAAATCTTTGAAAAACCCATATTATTTGATTTCTTCCAAACCTTGGATTTGCAACCCTCATCGCGATACAGGTTTCATGTGGACCTTTGATGTTCCAGTGGTCTCAGATGCTCCTGCAAATGGATTAGAAAAACTTGGCCAGAGAAGGTTGAATTTCAGCAGCAGTCTGCAGTGTTTGGGGAAGTTCTATTATGTAGACACTGGATCGTAGGTACTACAGTGAGCTCCAGGTCATTGCTTTGAAAAGCTTTCTCTCCCCACCTTGATTTCAGTGTCGAATGGCCCATCAGATTGGCTCCTCAGATGTTGAAAATATTCATTTTCTAAATAATTGGATGTGGTGGGTGTTAAGAGCCAAGGACTGCTGAGGCACACCTTCCCTCTTGGACTTAAGGTGCTCTAAATAAGCAAAGTTCAAAGCAATCCATGTGAAAACAGTGGGGATTTATCACAATTCTTGATGATATTTCCCTTGCAAATAGCAAGATGAATTGTTTGGTGTATTAGATTTCCAAGGAGCCCTTTCATTGTCAGTCTCAGTGTCTGTGTGCTCAAACTGAGGAGAACAGTGTTCTGTAGCCTGAGGCATCTGGCTCTGAAATTAATGATATAAAATACCAGCAACTTGACAGGAAGTCATTTTACAAAGCCAGTGGTTATGAGTTGGAGAAAATTTGAAATTAAGTCTATCTGGGAGTAAGGGCCATGGATAGAGAGATATTAGTCATAGATATTAGTCATAGATCATCCATCAAAACAGCAGCTTACAATTAAAATGCATGGTTTTATTTTGCTAGCAAAATCTCTGAGGTGCTGTTGTGTTAAAAATGAGAGTCATCCTAGGAATTAATCCCATCCTCCTAAGAGAAAAGCCTGTTTGAATAGAGGGGAAATGAAATCACTCAGAACAATTGGACAGCTCACCCGTTCACAAGTTTAGAGTTTAGACTCCGAGTGTGAAGGGAGCAGCCCTTGGTCTCACATGCAGGTGGAAGCTGAGCAAAGGGTCAGGGAAAAGGCAAAGCTGGCAGACAGGTGGAAGGTCTGAGGCAGAGAGCAGGGAGGGAGGGGGGGTCTCAACAGGGGAAGGTAAGAGTGAAGAACAGTGGTCATGGAACGTGGGGCTGTGGTGGTGGGAGATTTATGGGGATGGCACCTGAGGGGGGGAGTAAAATATTGTATAAAATGAACAATGATGTAAGGAAGTTAAAAAAAAATAAGCTGAAGAAAATAATAAAGGAAGTATCCTTTAGCACTTGTGATTTGTGAGATGCTTGGAGCCATAGCCAGACTAACCCAGAGCAAGACGCTAAGGAACATGCATTTCTAGCAGCATTGTGGTTTCCCTCCTGTAAGAGATGTCTGATCCTGAGACGTGGGCTACTTCAGGTTTTCATCTGTTCAGGATGTCCCTGGCAATATCACCAATGGACAGCTGTGTCCCTTCAGACCTTCCTTGAGGGCTAGCTTGTTGGAGGTACCACTCTTTTCCCTTGTCCCACTTTTCGGGGATGTGAATGAAGAAAGGTGGTTTGATGGTTCTGACAAAGATATCCATTTTCTTCTCTTTTTTTTGAGACTAGGTCTAGCTATGTTGCCTGGTGTAGTCCCGATCCCACAGACCTAAGTGATCCCCAGCCTCAGCCTCCCAGGTAGCTGGGATTACAGGCGCCCGCCACTGCACCCAGCTGCTTTTTTGAGA
The DNA here is from genome assembly GCA_004024945.1 of Uropsilus gracilis. Taxonomy (NCBI): domain Eukaryota; kingdom Metazoa; phylum Chordata; class Mammalia; order Eulipotyphla; family Talpidae; genus Uropsilus; species Uropsilus gracilis. The sequence continues at coordinate 6,192 of PVHY01016832.1, forward strand.
CCATCTCTTGCTATGTTGCCTGGGGTAGTCTTGAACCCATGAACTCAAGCGATTCCAGGCCTCCAAGCACTTGGACTATAGGCACGCAATACCATGCCCGGCTCAAAGATAATCCGTTTCTTTTGTTCATTCCACAATTATCTGTGATCCCCTTTTGTCCTTACCATCTATACTTAAGGTAACAATTAAAGATGTTTGTACATATTTATATAGCAACATATGTCCTTACAGTCTGTAGAGCAAAAAAAGAGCTACTTAATAATTTACTGCCAGTAAGTTTAAAATTTTTTTGAACTCCCTAATTTTTAAAAAGCTAAAAATACTTTGTATTTTGCAGTATTTATCAATTCTTACAGTTCCCTATCACTGCATATGTAGTGTGAAATAGATACACAGAGAACATGTTACATGAACTTCATTGTAAGTAAAGTTGTGAGCACACCTTTTGTATCAAGTCTGTCCTTGGTATATAAAGTGAATACAAGAAGCGTTCGTTTACATGTTGTTTTTGGATCTTGGAGCGCCTTTGATTGTATGGCCAGAAGTAAATCAGTTCAAAACAAAATACACAAACGATTCCAGAAAGAAATTGTGCTTGTTTTCAGTAATTGAGTAAATATAGCTCTTTGACTCATGTTAACATCACAAATGTTTAAAGATTGGATTCAATCTTCAAAAGAAATGAAGAGGTATAGTATTTATGAACTCAGACCAGCAATCCTTTATTTTCCACAGAAATTTGGATGTAGAAAATTAAAATGTCATTCAACAAAATTTCAGTACTTCAACGGATCTGCTTTTGGCTCTTTATTCTGTCTTAGGGCAAGAACTGCAGTTTTCTTCTCTCTACAACAATTAAGCCACTAATTTAAAATTTGAGGTAATAATCATAAATCATCATAAATACCCTTTCATCCATAAATATCCCATCATCATAAATATCCAGGGACGTAATAACCATGTTCTTAAATACACATCTAGTAGAGATAGCACAACTCTTAGGGAGGAATACAATATTTATTGCATTTGAGATTAAGTTTGCTGTGAATCAGAAAACGTGCTGTTTAGATTTTCAGTGATTGGACTGTCATCACCGGTACTAATTAAAAGAAAAAAAAAGAAGAAGATGGTTCATGGATGATAAGGTGGTGGGAGAACTTTGGAGTAGACAATGATGTAAAATATGTGTGTGTGCAATCAATTAAAAAATGAAATTTATAAAAAAAGTACTTATTTAAAAATTGACTTGCAAAACATTCCCATTTTCAATGTCTTGGATTTTTTATGTTGATTTGACCCCTCAAGTCTAAGAAATCCTTTGCTTTTTCCTTACAAAGCCATTTTAATGATAAAACAACTCTGGTCTGTTTGCTACCAAAATACAGAAAGGCTCTCTCATGAATTTATTTGTAAATGGTGCAAATCATGTAGCAGTTCACTTTAGAGGATCAGGATGTAGAATCAGGTTATTGCTTTTGGTTGGAGAAATAGAGAAAACAATTTGACTTCTTACTCTTCGGGGCAGATATTCGTTTATTATAAGGCAGGAGCTGTAGTGTTAATTAATAAATAATCCTGGCCTGAAGTGCGTTCTCTGGCACGCATGTGTGGCTTCTTGCCCAGGACAGCAGAACAGCTGTTTCTGTTAAATGATTGGAATCTGAGAAGCAATGATGTAAACCTTTCAAAGCACAGAGGGTGAAGAGGAATTTTTTCTCTTGCATCCCAATGAATAGAAGCTTTTCTACACAAAGAGAGAATTCAGCGCATCCTCTGATCTTTGAACACAACACTTCCTCCCCCTTGGCACATTCTCGTTATTTCTCTGGGTCCTTCATGTGAGTCATCTCAGGGGTTCTGGTTGCACAAAACAATTCTCCTCTCCCACAAGTTACACAGAATCTGACCTCTGACCATCAACCTGAGGGGAACCCTGCAAGGTATCTGCAGAGGCGGAGAACAGTGCCCAGAGCAGGGAGTGTGGGTGGGGTTGAGGGCAGGTGGGGGACAGGTTGGAAGCAGATGAGTATCATTTGGCCTCAGTCTTTTATCAATAGCATGAACATAAAAAGAGAACTGAACTCAGAGAGTGAGAAATGAGTATTCACAGGAAAGACTCATGAAAGCCAAATGTCTGGTGAGGGTGACCCCTGAATAAGTGGCAGCTACTTTTTATGAGGCATTTTATGTGAAAAGGTTTTTCTTGGTGCAGAAGGTTACACTATGATATCCAGTGAACTCTGCTTAAAAACTTCCTGGCATGGAAAGCAAGCCTTTGTGACTGATCCTGCTTAAAGACTTGCTGTATGGTTTAGAAAAGTCCTTTTAGCTGGGCGTGGTGGCATGTGCCTTTAATCCCAGCCTAGGGAGGGAGACTTAGGCTAGGAATTGCTTGAGTCCACAGGTTCGAGACTACCCCAGGCAACATAGTGAGACCTAGTCTCAAAAAAAAAAAAAAGAAAAAGAAAAAGAAAAAGTGGTGGCATGCACCTGTAACCTCAGCTACCTAGGAAGCTGAGACTGGGGGATAGCTTGAGTCCGTGGGATTGGGACTATCCCAGGCAACATAGTGAGACCTAGTCTCAAAAAAAAGTCCCATTAAAGGCCAGTTTGCCGATCTGAAAAATGAGGGTACTTGTGGCTTCTCTGGCATGTTTAATGCATGTTGTTGCATGTTTTTTGCATGCTCTGCCCTGTGCCAAGCACTTTGCATGCTTTAACTGACCTAGCCCTCTTAACAGCCAAAGTGATAGGAACTATTTTAACATTTTTCAGCTAAGTCTGGAGAGGAAACTGAGTGCATTCACTGGAGGATGCTTACTTTGCAGCTGTGTTGTGCTGGCTCTTTCTCTTGGTTCTGGAGATTCAGCCACACAAAGAGATGAGGGGCGGGAAGCTGCTGGGCCCTTCTGCTGAGCAGGGGGAAAGGAACAACTTTGTTCAAAAAAAAAAATGTACACTAGAGTGGTAAGTGCAAAGATGCGAGAGAAGAAAGAAAAGGAAGTGGTGAGATATGTGGGGGATTTGTAATTTTAGGTACTGCCGCAAGAAAAGGTTTCACAGAAAAAGGTGACATTGAGGTAAAAAACCTGAGGATTGAGGAAATAAGAGTCGCAGGGAGAGGAACTTAGCAAACGTTTGCATTTTTAGTTCTCCCCTGAGCTGCTAGCATAAGCCTTCCCACTTCCTTAACCTCCTGAGAAGAGCAGATGAAATAAATGTGAGTAAACAGTAAGTACTCGAGCACTAGGTAGGAAATCACTGTTATTATTATTTGAAAAAGGGAGAGAACATTGCGAAACAGCTTCGTAACCAAGGCAGACAATTCTATACTATCTTGTCCTTTTGTTCTGTATTTTCAAAAAAATGTTCCAATACAGAATAAGGACGCTAATTCACCTCCTGAGGCAGCTCTTGATACAAAAGGCAAGTAACTCTTGCAGCACTTGATCGCTGAATTTCAATAGCTCTCTAAAAAGTTGCACAACTGTTTTGCCTCTAATGGAGGCCGATCGTATTTTATTTTATAAAACTCTTCTTGAGTGCTTGCAGGTAGCTTGCAGGAAGGCCATTGGTAGCTCCATTTTCAGTAGTTCCAGGGTCCTCCACATAGCTTTGCATAGTGGCTGATCCTCTTGCTGATTCTAACTTCAAATGATGCAGATCTTTCAAAGTCACATTTGACTCTGTGGTCCATTCATCATTAGGTCGCCCTTCTAGTTCAGCCCAACTGGTCTCAAAATCATTACTAACGAGCCAGCTGAGACCAAGTTAGCCCAGACGGACTGCTTATTCCAGTGATTGAAAGCAAAATATTTTCTTACTTCCATTCTTGTTTCTCTGAAGGCAATGTACACGTGAGTAAAAGTTCCTCCAAGATAGTAACTGAAGTTTAGGAGCCTGCAAACTAAAGGAAAAGTCCTGCAATGGAAGGCAGCTTTTCTTCAGAGTTGCAAACCAAGCAGGTGACATCATCCCAAACTGTAGGCTTTACGTTAATTCTGATGGGGGAGGGGGTGGGGTGGAGTTGGATAAGGTGGGGGGTTGGGGGCCACTCTTAGTAATTACTGATATCTTGCTTCAGTCCTTTTTTTAAAAAAAAATTGAACAAATTATATGAAAATCAGCTTGGTTGTAAAATAATTTCCCAAAAGTTTGGGATGGGGGGATGATCTAAAAGCCCCTGGTAATGGATTCTGAGCTGAGAAACTTTTTCCCGACAGAGTCAGGGACAGTTCCAGATTGTGGGTTCTTGAGGAAGAGAGTTAAATTCTTTGACCATTTTAAATTTATCAGTATTTACCACTACTGGTCTGGACCCCACTTTATCTTCCAGGTGTAATTGTTTTTAAATGCTAAGGAACTTATTACCTTGGAAAATAACTGTCATCTTTTGAATGAGATGCTTTTCTGAATTACACTATTTGCAATTCCACAAATGAGACATTTTATTTTGAATGATGACAGCCTCGCCATTTCTTTGTGCCATTGTTTGTTAAATTCTGTTACACATAAATATGTATCAGGTGATTTAAATCATAGCTTCTGTGGAGCTTAGAACCTAAGCAGAAAGAAAAGACACCTAGCTTAAACTGTCCTAAGGATTAACTATGTTTCAAATATTAATAACAAAACCAAAGTCATACTAAACACTTTGAGGCAAACACGTCTTTCCTTCATTCTTTGCTTCATTTCTCCCATTTTCCTCCTTTTAGAAAACCCTTATCACTTCTATAGCTTCCTATTTAGATAACTTTATAATCATAATTAACCCTTAAGATAGACACGTTGGGATTCTTTGGTTATTAGGAGCTAGGCGACCTTTGTGTATGTACATCTGTGTGTGTGTGTGTGTGTGTGTGTGTGTGTGTGTGTGAATGTGTGTTTTCCATGAAAGGAAAATGGGGAAAATTATAAATTTGTCCTAATGATATTGCCAATCCTATGTGTTGCTAACACAGATAACCTTAGAGATCAGTATATTCAGCTAAATTGCTTCCTTTGTTATAAAATGCATGTTTTATGAGATTGCAAACCAAGGCTTAAGAGAGATGCATGATTGCTATTAAAATCTAGTTTCTTCACCTTTGATAGGGTGTATCTCATCCATACTCCTCCACACTGGCATTCCTCAGCTGCAGTAGATGCTAGTACCCTTCACGTCTAAGTGCAAACTTTTTTCCAGGTAGCCTAGGATCCTTGTCACATCCTGCAAAGCCTCGGCCACTGCCGTCCGGCTGGTGTTGATGGTGCCTGGGGTTTAGGTGTAGTTCATAATTTAGAGGTAGCCAGATCTTTCCCTGGAGGATCCCTACTTCCCATGTGTCTCCTTGCCCTTCCCAGAGAACGCTTACACTCACACGCTGGGTGCCCCATCTGTGGGGTCTTTCCCAGGCCAGGCCGCTCTCTGTAGCAGCACTCGGCTAACACTTGCCCTCAGCTCTGACATCATGAACCTGGATAGAGGCTCGAGCACAGCCCTCACGACAGATGCAGTCTCAAGTCCCGGGGTTCTGGATGTCACACGAATTCTGCCCACATTGGCTGCTATCAGAAGCTCCCCCAGCCCCAACATCAGGTTTGGCTAACTGGATAGAGAGGCTCCTAGAATGCAGGAAAATACTTAGACTCATCAACTTATTGCAGACGGGAGAAAAGACAGAGATGAAGAGCCAGATCAGAGTGAGTTCTGGGAGGGTCCTGAGCATGGGGGGTCCAGAGCCCAGGGTCTTCTGTCCTTGTGGGGGGCAGGTGTGTCACCTTCCTGCCTGTGGGTGTGCTCGCCAGCTTGGAAGCTCTCACACTCCTGGACTTTTATGGACTTTTCCTCAGCAGGCATAGCCGATGACTCCATTTACAGCCCTTCTCCCTCTCTGGAGGATGGTGGGGGGGGGGTGTTGCAGAAACTTCCAAGCTCCTAATCATGACTGAGCCCCAATCTGGGAGCCTGAGCAGAGTCACCCCAGTAGAACAGAAGATGCTCCTTGTGTTCTGACCACTTAGGGGTCAGCTGGGCATTAGTGTCTTGTGCTGAGGCCGGGCCAGCGGCAAACAGCAGAGCAGATGCTGCTGCCAGCGCCCTTGTCACCCAGGAAGCAAGACGGCTCCGGGGCAGAGGCCGGTATGTATTTTCCTATTATTTCACACCACGATAAAGATGTCTAAAAACTGTAAGTCGAATTGTTGCCTGTCCTGTGGGTCTGACGGGTGTTCACTTCACCTTGAGGGGGTTTTGGGTGACCGGGATGTCTAGGAACCGAACTCTATTTTCAGCAGGACCTTCAGCTCACTTTACATCGGCTGGTGATGCAATGATGAGTCCTGAAGACTTAGCCAGCTTCTCTCCTTCAAGGTTTTCCATCCTGATGTGGCCCAGCATTGCTGGATGCACTAGTTCGGCATGATCGATAACAGTCGGTACAGTGATACTCCAGCCAAAATGGAGATGTCTCCCGCCAGCCTTCAGACTCTTAGCAAAGTCATAGATATTAGGATTTTTTTTTTTTTTTCAAAATTCTGTGCATAGCTCTCCAGGCGTCTATCTGCAGGAATATCTGGGTGCAGAGATGGGAGTGAGCCCGCCATCCTTGTGGCTTCAACTCACGTTTCGTGTGGCTTTTTCTGTCCTGCACACTGAGAGTTCATCTCATTCCACAAACCCATGTCAGTAAGTCAACCTAGTCAGGCCCTGAAAAGCTCAGGCTCTGCATCTGCAGCCCCAGCTCCACCACGCTCCCCATGATCGCCTAGCTCCAGAGGGCAGGTGCTCTGTGCAGCTCACTGGTGCACAGCTCCAGCAGGTGCACAGCGCCAGCCCCCCCCTCCATTCAGCTGGCAGGCCAGAGGTGTTGTCTGAACACCTCATCTGGAATAGCTGCCCCTCCTCCCGGCCACCTCTGTGGCGTCACCTTTGTCATCTTTGTAGCACCATGATGTTGCATGCTCACTCCTCATTCACTTGTTGTTCTCAGTGCCTGAGGCTTCTGGGAGCAGGCTCTGTTAGCTTGGTGCTCCCCATCCAACAGCCAGGTCGGTGCCTGCCACGTGTAGGTGCCACTCAATACTGTGTTACCAAGCGGTGAACTCCCCTTGAGAGAAGATGCTGCAGAAAGTCAGCAGTGGAGGAAAGATGTGAAGTGTCTCCCCTCAGGGAACTTCAAGTATGTGTCTTGTGTAAAAAGCAGTTTTTTTTTTAAAGTTTGGGAACTCAGCACATTTCTGGAATTTATGTTCACATCAGGTTAAGCAAGACCTGGAAGTGAGGCGAGGCCCCAAAAAGAGGTATATAGGAAGGAAGTCTTTCATTGGCCAATGGTGCAGAACTACATGCTTCCCAAAAGAGCTTTTTCTCCGTGGCAGAGACGGACTTTAACTATGAATAGGTCGATCTATGTTTCCTTTTTAATCACCACATGCTAGGCTTCCAACAGATACAAGTGAGAGCCTGTTGTTCAGCGTTCAAGACCAGCTGTTTCCTGCCACCGTGACTTTCCTTATTGAGTGTGTGAATTGGCCACACAGACTTAAAACTCTTGAAAGGAGGGGAAACAATTTCCTCAATTTATGAAACCAAAGGAGACACTGAAAGGAGAGAAAAAAATGTAGGATCATCCAGAAGAGGTTCCTCCTGACAGATCTTCCCTCATGCCAGAAGATGTGTGACCACAGAGATGGCCATGTGGCCGGCAGGGTGGTGGTGACACCATACGTGTTTTTGTGAGGCTCCTGTGGTGTGGATCATAGGTCCTCCAGTGGTCTTGTGCCAGTGTGCACGTACCTTCCCTTCCCAGCCTTCCACAGAGCGTGCAGTGAATCCCTGAGTTCTTGTTCCAGGCCGGAAGCAAGTACAGTGTGACATCATTGATTCTACATGTTTGCTGGTCACAAAATGTCAGGCTCCGCGATACTAGTAAAAAGTATGAAGCATGTGTTCTTCATGTGGGAAATTGACTTTTCCATCACGTTTTCTGTCAGGTTTTAATACCTCGCCCCCCCCCCAAAGTCTATCTTTGTTTTTATTAAAAAAATTTTTTTCCCTGAAGCAATTTTCAGTTCACATCCAAATGAAGAGGATGCCAGGGAGATTTCCCACCTACCCCCTTATCTTTTCCTCTAAAGATGAATGTATTGTGTTACTTTTCAGAAGTTAGATTTTGTGCTAATCTTGCACCTCATTTTTGGACAGCATACAATTGATTTATTGCTCTAGAAATGCTCTTTTCTACTGTAATTATTTCCTCATTGTACAAAAGCTAAAATTCTGAAAGGCTTCCTCTCTCCCTAATTCTTACCCTCATAATTCTTTGATGACAAAGTACCTTTAATATTCCTCTTTTTTTTTTTTTTTTTAAGAGACTAGGTCTTGCTATGTTACCGAGGGTTGTTTCGAATCTGCGGACTCAAGTGATCCCCAGCCTCAGCCTCCCAGGTAGCTGGGATTACAGGCACACGCCACCATGTCAGGTTATTTTTCAGAGACTAGGTCTCTCTGTGTTGCTCAGGGTTGTCTCAAACCTTCAGACTCAAGTGATCCTCAGCCTCAGCCTCCCAAGTAGCTGGGATTACAGGCACATACCACTCTAATATTCCTCTTTTCTGCCCCTTTCTCCTGCCTCCTCCCTAACACAACAGTGCAATGCAGGCTCAGTTGCCTCTCAAATCACCACATCGTTTTTTGTTTTTAAAACAAGGCAATGCATATAAAGCTACCTGCATGAGCCCTGCCAGCCCTCGCTAGCACAACCCATGCCAGCATTGGGGGAAGCTGGCAGAAGGGAGGGCTGCCTATATGGATGCCTGGCACCTCCAGGGCACTCTCTTCTTACTCCTGCTATAGCTCCTCTCCAGGTATTTACTTCCCTTTGTCTAAACAAATGTAAATTTATCTTTTCTCTGTGCGTTTATGAAACCTCCAGACTCCTGGGACATACCACCTTTTCTATTCACAATCTCACTAAAAATGAATCTCTGGGATTCTTTCCAAAGGAATCTCTGGGATTCTTTCCAAAGGCTTCTCTTCCATCACCCCTACATTCTTTAGAAGGGAATGTAGCTATCTCCTTATGTAGGTGCCAGTCGGCTTTGTTCAGAGTTTTTGGGATTCTGGTGAATGGTCGATGAGTCTCTGTAATTTTTCTTTGTCAAGTCTGTAAATATAAGTTACTGAGGCCCCTGGAGTATTGGGGGGCAAGCGTCCTCCACATGATGAAGGGATCTGGAATTATTTTGTGGGTGGAGTCGTTCCCACAACTTTCCCAATGGACGTTCCTGATGGTGCTTGCAACTTTAAAGAGTGAGCAGTGACGCCCAGGTAATGGGGTAGATGATGTCACCTTGGTCTTTGCTAACATCCTAACTTCTAAAGTTCCGATGTCAGGGATAGAAATGAAGACAGGATAGACAGGTTAACAAAATAAGCACAGCTGGAACAATTCCTGGGATCCGGGTCTGTTGGCCCTTTAACATTGGGGAGATCCTTGGCCTCAGGTACATTTCACACAGGAGGATGTCATGCAAACACAGGTGCTGTGGTGTGTGGCAGCTCACACTGGCAGCCGGAAACGGGCAAGCAGAGACTCAGCCCCAGGGACTGCTGGGCTTCTTGGTGTCTTGTGGTAATAGAGCCTGATGAGTACAGATCTGATTTTTTAAAAGAAACCAGAGTTTTCTACGGGATCACCCGACATGAGTTCTGACCAAGAGAAAAAGAAAACTGTGAGGCCGAAGCAAAACATGGCTACTCACACGCTGTACCATGTCAGTCCCAGAGAGCCACCATCTGTCTAAGACCTATGTCGCCTCTCAGTTCTTTCCCCTGTGCCTGAGAGTTCTATTCCTAGTGCTTCCAGCACTGGAACTGTGTGTCTGCTTCCTTCCTCTTTACGTACCCCCAGGAAGCCTTGCTGCTCTGCTCAGCCACTAGTAATTATAACAATTTCTTATCAAAACTGCATATATTTATATATATTGACATCATTTTCTGCCCTGGGATTCTTCCACCACCTTAACACCCATGAACCATCTTAATCTCTTGTGCCCCTCCCTCCCCCCATTTTACCCTCCCCCTTGCTCTATGCCTCAATAATGTTGACAGTTTTTAATTTTTAATTTAATTTAGGTGTTTTTTTTGAGACTAGGTCTCGCTATTTTACCCGGGGAACTGCAGGCTCATGATGCCTAGGGTACCACAGACTCAAGCTATCCCCAGCCTCAGCTTCCCAGGTAGCTGAGATTACAGGTGCGTGCTACCATGTCCAGCTATTTTATGAGACTAAGTCTCCCTACGTTGCCCTGGGCAGGTTTCGAACCCGCAGGCTCAAGCAATTCCTAGTCTCAGCCACACTCTAGGCTGCGCTTAAAGGCACACGCCACCGTGCCCGGCCAATGTTGACAGTTTAAAAAAAAAAATCTGTTTTTGTCTGTTTGTTTGTTTTCTCTATATCACCCAAAGAAGTGAGACCATCCAGTAGTTCTTGTTTTCTTTCTGGCTTATTTCTGCTAGCATGATTCTTTCTAGCTCCACCCATGTTGCTGCGAACGACGTGTTTGTCTTTTGTGGTTGATGAATAGTATTCCATTGTGTGCATAGACCACAACTTTTTCAACCATTCATCAGTTTGGGGGCATTTGGGTTGTTATTATATCCTGGTAATTGTCAATAGTGCTATGATAAACATCCCAGTACAGGTGTCTTTTGAATTCGTGCTTTTGTGTCCTTTGGGTAGATTCCTAGTAGTAGGAATGCTGGTGGATTGAGTTTTTGTGGGAAAACTTGACAGACATATTTCCAGTGGATGGAGATCCTGATCCCAACCATTCGTCCTGAAGGCTGTCAGGCTGTCGTTTATGAGAAATGAGCCTGACTGCTAAGGTCAGGGACATGATCAGACATGGTTAGAAAAAGCTTCATGGCATGCAAGGGAAAGAACATCAGAGGAGGATGGGCTTGATCTGGAGTAACAGGACAGTGGCGACTCAGGGAGGAGGGAGGGATTCAAAATGGCGGACTGTGCTGACTGGCTTTTTGGAGGGAAGAAATAAAATGATTAGTACAGGGAAGAGGCAATTTGATTTGGCTGAGAGGAGGTTATTGGAAACCTTGGAAAGGGTGGCCCTTTGCCGTAGTTGGGATGGAAGCCAGATCGGAGAAGGTTAATGGAGTTAGAGTGAGAAATTGGAAGCTCCAGGGATAAGCCAGTTTTCCAAGAGCTTGGATGCAAAGAGCAAGGGCCCAGGGTGAGCGTGGAAAGTCCACTGACTCCAAAGAAGACTGTGAGGAATGGGGAGCAGCTGTACGTGCTTGAAGTTGGATGGAGATACGCTCTCTTCACTGACACTTGTCTCTTGGAAAGTAAGTGAGTCTCTTCCTTTCGCTTGGTGACTGGTGGCGTACATGAGCCTTCTGTGGTGTGAATGGCTGAGACATAAACTTTCTCGAGAGCTTCTGGGTGTGATAACTAGTGAGGTTATGACTCATGTTTTGAGCATGTTCAGAAAGAAGTTCGATACCCTCAGTGATTCACAGGTCCCAAGAGACACACTTGTCTGTCCTGTGTGTGCAAGTCACTCTGGTACATAATAGGGCCTCCAGACCTGCGGTGGAGTGCCATAAAGGTGGGTTGTGCTTGAATAAGTTTCTCTGTGCTGTACAGCCAGCAAGAATGTTCTGTGGGGGTTCTTTTGGCTGATCCTGCAGAACCTGATCATGCAGTGCTTTTGCTGAAGTATGTGTCTGTCCCCTTCCTGTGGCCACTATCGCTTAAGTTGAGCTGCATGCTCTTGCTGTGGGGATCCCAGCACTCTCTTAGGTTACAGAGCAAGGGACGAACCTCTGTAACCAGCGGTCTTACTACCATTTTGTCTTTTCTCTGCTGAGTGGCACTGCACACTCCCATTTCACTGTTTATTTCATGTTGCATCTTTGGGTGTCATAGATCCAGACTCCCCAAATGCCTATCTTCATACCATGCCCACCACCAGTACCCCAATAACCATTTTCATGATCTTTAGTATTCTTCTTTGCTGCAAAGTAATCCAGGAACTACATAAAAACAGAAATATTCGTCCTTCTGTGGAAATTTGTTAAAAATGAAGGAAACAAAACTCAAGGGAGGGGACATTAGTGGATTTATTAGTGGTGATGTAGAATAAATGATACTTTCTTTGTTCATGGTGTATTATGTGTGGTCACATCACATGATGTCATAGTTTTGTTGATACTGAAGTCACAGGAATATGACGTGTGCATTCCCCTAGCTTGTCCATTTGTTACGTCAAATTTCAGATTTCTCATCGGCAATCTATTTCTTCTGTTCTGGTAAAGATACTAAAAATACATGACTGTTGATCACACATCTAATAAGCATTTAAATGCTCAGCGCCTTCTATGGAGTAAACCCTAGTGGGTGGGATGGCAGGAAATTTATACATATTTGCTTGTTTCTAGCCGGGACCTCCCCAGTGAAGCAACTGCAACATGGAGGGATGCTAAATACTAAATTCTGGGCAAGCAGGCAGCCTGGTAGGACCCAGGTCATGAAGAGGAAGTCATCCCAGGGACATGATCGGAAGGAGGTGGCAGACAAAGCGCTACTCAGAGGGGAAGGCATGAGACTGGTTTAGAGCTTGGTCAGAAAAGGGGAGAGCACATTGACTAGCTCTCCATCATCCTGCAGACAGATACCCTATGAGGTGCCAGGACCTATGCTTCCCTGTTAACCTCCTCCATGGATATCTTTGGTTGCATGTACTGTGGTAGGCACTGGAGACTATAAAATGCAGATATGACTGTGTGCCTGCTGTTTATTGTGTAATCAGGATGCAACATTCACACAGATAGTTCCAGAATGTTGCCTGTGGAATGTGTGAACAAGCTCTTTGGGAGAAAGGAAGATGACTATTGTTTCATGATGGAGAAAAAGGAATTGCTTCTCTCTTAAGTGTTGCAGTAGATACGCCTCAAAGACCATCTGCTTCCACTATGTTTTGCTTTACGTGAACCCAGGTATGTGGTGAAGGCAGGTGGATCACTGTGGTCACAGGGCATCTTGGAAGGAGAGTATGTTCCTTAGAGGGTGGTAGGAAAGAAATCAAGAGCTAACTTGTGAGGAAGGTCAGCCTTCCAGAGAATGGAGAAACTGAGGTTTGACTCACTGGATCCTTTTCCAAAGTGGTCGTCTCAAGCCTGGCTGGACTGTCATTGAGAGGAGGATGTTTTTTGTTGTTGTTTTTTTTTTAATTTTTACTTTTGCATATTTTATAATGTGATTGTATAACTGCTAATCCCCATGGGAATACCCCCCACACACCACATCTCCTCTTGTCTCTTTGCCTCCTTTCTTTTTGCTGTTTGTCCTTGTTTAGTCCTTTAGTCTTTTTTTTTTTTCTTTGATCCATTTCCTCATCCTTGGTGAGGGTGTGATTTCCCCGGATTTGGTAGAACGTGCTATTTATCATTCCTGTACTGCTTTTGGAGCACCTTTGGTCTTGGTGGGTCTCATCTCCACAGTTTGTGCCACGTTTTGTTGCTCCTTCAGTCATGCTTCAGGTCTTTGGGTTTGGGGGCATGACTCTGCCTTATATTTTGGAAGAGCAGATGAGAGGAGGATGTTTTGAAGGTGAGGAAATATTCCCCACCCTTTTGGGGTCTTCTCAGGCTGGTCAACCCATCCAGTGAACCTCAGACAAATGAGTAGGGCGTAAATGAACAAACTTTAATTCTGTACCTGTGCATGTCAATTCCAGAGCAGATGGGACAAGCTGAAGGTTCTTGTTCTGAGCCAAGGAATGGGATGAGCGCTTGGAGTACCAGGAAAGGGGACCCACCAGCCAGGGACCATGTGCTCTGTAACCATTGCTTACAGATTCCTCTGATAGAGAAGTTGTTTCTGGATAAACCCTAAATCCAGAAGGTGCCCAGAGTACCTAGAAGGTGCTTGAAGGGGTGGTAGTGGTTTCTCTTCAGCGTATTGGCCTCAGTTGACTTGCTCAGAAACATTCACATGTCCAAGTGACAGTGGGAAGGCCTATAGCTCTGGACATCTCTAGAGGCTTGTCCTTCAGGACATTTGAAGCCCATGCCGAAGCCTACACAATCTCCAGAGCTCAGCTACCTAAGGGGTCAAGGGTGGAGTTGGGAAGGAGGCTACTTGGTCTTACCTCTTCGTAGATGCCCTGGAAAGCAGGGAATCTAGAATATGTCACGTAGGTTTGTCCTTGCTGCTTAAATGAGGACCCCAAAGGACAGAAATAGCATTTAGGTAACTTTATAAACAGAATAAGAATTCTGTCTGGTAACATGGTTTGGGCTCAGCACAGGAAATGAAGGAAAAGGCCACAAAATGCTGGAAGCTGAGCTTAAGCCCACGATCCACTGCGATTATGTAGAGATAGCTATACTGTGCTGACCCTGTTTTCCTCATCCCTGATTTGTGAGTGGCCAAGGTGCCTAAGAACATAAAGGTAAAGCTAAAGAGGATTAAAGGAATCCAAATGATAGAAAAGAAAAAGAGATTGTGCATGAGTATAGTTTAAAAAATGTAGATATTTCAAGCCAAAAACAGCAAAGAATAAACTGAAAAATGACCTCTGTAGATGATTTTTAGTACCAGAAGGATTTTTGTTTGTTTGTTTTAACAAAGGAGTGATCATTTCCTTTTTATATTGGGGTGGAGGGAAAGCAATTTCAGTGAAGACAAAGAGATTTTGGTGACTCTTGGGATGATGATAACAGAGGAAACAAGGAAGACCGAGAAATTACCATCCCGGAAATCTTGACTCAGATAATGAACGGTTGTTTTTCCTTAAGAGTTGAGATATTTACTAGCTAAAAAAATACATAGCAGATGACTTGAATTGTCTGCCAGCTCTGTGACTATAATTTGAAATTTGCCCAAAACTCTTTAGAAATAAATGGTAAATTGTAGTTAAAATAAGTGAGAGGAAGTTCTATAACATTATTTGGGGAACTTCTCTAGAGATACTTTAGAAAAATTAATTTTATAATTAATTTATAGATTGGCTCAAATTTTCTGTTTATTTCATCCTTATGAGATATTTATCCTTCTTCAAACCTTCCATTCATCTGGCCTTGGATTTATTTATTTAAAAGGAGAGGGAAATCCCTGGGGAATGAGGCAGAATAATGGGCAGATGGACTGATTTCTTGCTTATTAGTAAGCTGGAATGGTTTGACTTTAAAATTCTTCCTAAGGGAGAGAAGCCACTTAAAATCTGGTTTACTCAATCATGGAAATATAATTAAATATAAAGATATTATTTCCTCTCCCCCTGCCCCGACCCCATTTCTGGCTTTAGTATTCTGGTTGGGCCTGATGACTTGGTATTATCACTGGTGAAACCTTAAGGAGACCAGTGGTTTGTTCTTTTGTTCTTTTGTTATCAGAGTGGGACAGATGTAACTGCAGGGTTCAGTGGGAGGCAGCTGAGAGAAAAGCCTCTCATTAAAGAACTGGGAAATCCCATCAGAACACCCCTCCTTCTATTATTTACTAAATGAAGAATGTACAATGAATAAAACACTGAATTCTGTTTAAGTTGAAGTAGTATTGGTTTCCAACACTGCATGTGATCCAGAGGTATAAGATCACAGGTGTCCAGATGTATGTACCCTACCCCACCCACCACCAGGTACCCACAATCCTCCTCTACATGCATCCCCTCATCACTATGTTCCCCCTCAACCCATCCCTGTCTTGTAACCTCAATTGCATAGCAGATTTCTGGGATTTGCTATTAATTTGGTCCTGACTGACTCTTTGTTTTGTTTCCATGCTTAATAGTAAAATAAACCAGTATTTGCCTTTCTCCTTCTGACTGACTTCATTTAGCATTCCATCTATGTTGCTGCAAATGGCGAGAGTTCATTGTCTTTTACAAATGAGTCGTATTCCATTGTGTATTTATACCACAGTTTGCACATTCGCTCCTCTGTCCTTGAACCCTTGTCCCCATCACTTGGCTGTTGTTAGACATGCTGCTATGAATGCAGGCAATGCTGCTATGAATGCAGGCAAGCATGCATCCCTTCCAATGGTGTTTTTGCATTTTTCGGGTAGATGCCATGGAGTGGAATTGCTGGGTCAGATGGTAGATCTATTTTAAATATTTTGGAAACCTCCATCCTGAAACAGTGAAATTCTTAATACCAACAGCAAGGCTGGGCACCAGCTGAAGTTCAGCATATGTGTGCTTTCTTCTTTCTCTTTCTCCTAAAACAAAACATTTGTACCTACTCAAATAAGCCCAGCATATTTTACAGTCCCCTCAATTAGTTGTAATTACTGCGCGATCAAGTTGTAGCTTAACAACTCTGTGAATCCAATAGAGCACTTTAGAAATAAAGAGCCTCTCATACCAAAGCTTCAGAAACACTCATGCAGGCATGCAGTGCTGTCACACACCAATCAAGTGCCATTGTAAAGCCAATTAACAGTCCTATTCACTGCACTACTCTGCTTACACATGCTGTTTGGAAAATAGACGCAACTTAAACTTGGTTTGGGGAGTAAGAAAAACATTAAAAACATGTTTTTCTTCTATTTTTCAAACTGCCTTCTCATAAGAAACCCACTGCTGAAGGAATATAACCCAGATCTGGGGCAGGAACTGGGTGGAGATTCAATTATGGGGTTAAATCTGAGCACTGGGAAACAGCAAGAGGACTTTGTAACCTAACCCTGGGATCTGCCTGGCTAGAACCTGGCTTTTCTTCTCCCATGTGAAATGGGAGCACTTCTTCAGGGAAGAGTTTGGGGAGAATAAAGAAGAGAACACTTGATGATCTCTCTTTTATGAGGGATAAAGGGAAAACAGACAGACAAGAAACATTTAAAACTAACTCTCAGCAAAATTGAAAGAGAGCATGGGTGGGGGGATGGGGATATCAGGAGTGGGAGGGGCACAAAAGACTAAGACCATGGTTCATGGGTCATAAGGGATGATAAGGCAGTGGGAGAAACCTGGGGGTAGATAACGATGTAAAAGAAAATAAATAAAAATTAAAAAAGAAAAAAGAAACTGCAGACAATAATCTCAGTGAAAGTCAAGTGCTGCTGTGCTAGTTTGTTTTCTCATTGGGGACCCATACACCATTTTCCCAGGGGGCCAGAAGGAGTTCCAGAGAACCCTTGAGAGAACAATCTTTGCTTCTCAGGATCCTTTGTGTCTTCATTCTACCTTCATTCTACCTTCACCATGTCCACTGTTCATCCAACGGGATTTCATTCAAGAGTGGAGATACATCCAAGAGTGGAGATACATTAAATTTTTCAGGCAGATTTTGTTAGGGTTAGGGCTCTGGATCTAGGGTGTGTGTGATCCTCGAATCTCCTGCTGAGCGGTGTGTCAGTCTGTAACATGACTGGGAGGTGTTGCCCAAAGGTGACTTCTGTTTCCCAAAGTCAAATACAGTGAAAGGCTTAGGAAACAATTTGAGGTAAGGAAGTTTCTCTCATACAGTTAAAAGAGTCTCGTTTGTTTCAATTATCTAGAGAGGCAGCCATCCTCAGCGTTCATCCTGATAGAACAGTGTTCCTGAATTGTAACCCAAACACTTCCTTATAATCTTTTCTGAAAACATCTACATCAGCCAGATGAAGCAGTTGTCTCCCAGGAAAGCAATGACTTCTTCTAGAGGAACCAAGTTGTAGACTGACTTTTGGAAGAGTTGACATCTACTGTCACACAAACAGCTCCCAGTGTCCAGAAAAGCAGATGGAACCAGTAGAAGCATAAATATTGCCCTCTTGACCCAGCAGAGGTGTTTAAGCAACATCACACTTGAAGAAAATGAAATGTTCTCATTCCTATGTTTGGAAAACCATGTAGTGCTTGGCTTTAAGAAGCACGATGAATGGGCATCCAAGGGCATGTGGCCACCAGGATAACAGGATGTCACCACCCATGTCACATGTAATTCGAATGGTGGAGTGACTACTAGGAGGACCATGGACTCCTAGAATAGCTTCAGAAATTGCAGCTACAATGTTATTGCCCTGCAGGAGAAATGAAGGTTCTGGAACTCAGGAGAAGGACTTGCCTGTAGCCATAATCCAATGAGTGACCATGTGGTAATGGGACTCACCCTTTACTACAGATCACAAGATCTGCCAAGGCAGGATGTGAGGGTGGGAGTCGGGGGATGGGGGATGCTGTCTAGGTAATTAAATCTAAGAAATTTGGGGATATACTGAAAACAAACAAACAAAAACCCTCCACTGCAGCCAGCTCCCCAGATCTAGAGCTGGTGCCTTGGGAATCTGTCTCTAGTCTGCTTGCTCATGTTCCAGGAGCTGCTCCCAGCCCAAATTAGCAATTCCAGACTCCGGTAGAATGCAGTGACAAATTTGCTGGGAATTACTGAAAAAATTTAAAAGGAGGAAGAGGCTCTGACTAAGGTTGAATGTTGGAACAGGAAAACCTTGAAGATGAGGTGAATTTGAGGATGAATTTACCAGGAGGAGGAATGGGGGTCCCTTTTAGGTGTGCCACAAATCGTTCCAGAGGTGAACCAAGAAGAGGAGTCTCTGCTGTTTGTGTTTTCATTTAGCTTTAACCAGATGGAGCTTTCCAGTTAAACTAATAATAACCAACTCTTGATTTATCTACAATCTGTTCAATTGATCTGAAAATATGCTCTGTCTACTGTGTCACCAGCATTACAGGAAGGAAGGTATTGATGAGGACAGACTGCAGACAGTATAAGGGAACCTCTGGAGGTGATGTTAACCTTCTGAGGTGAAAGGAAAGGTGGGCAGAGAGAGTGCTCAACAGCACCTTTTCAGGCTGTGCCCCGTGGGCAGGAGACAGGCCTCCTTAATTATCTCTATGTCTAGAATGGAGAGCAGAACGGGCACTTAACAGACAGACACTCAATAATGTTTGCCAAAGGAGTATTGACCATCTTTCCAGGCAGTTGTGGAGAACGAGTGAATGACTTGATTCTTTTCCACCTCCTAACATTCCTCTCTTTCCCCCCAATCTCTGTGTTTAGATTATAATATTGAAAAACTCCACTTTGTTATCTTTAATAGACTATAAAGTTCATTTTCCAATAAAGGAAGTATTTAGAATGCCAGTTTATATAAAATTAAAAACTGCCTTAAGGATTTGCAGGTTTCTGTGGACTGTTCTGAAAACTCATCAGACCATATACAGTATCGTAGACTGAATGTGTTCAATCTTGGGAACCCAAAGCCTTTTCTAAATCAGGTTCACATCCCTCTCCTTTAAATACCATTTTATTGGGATAACATTGACTTATGACTTTGTCTATTATTTAGAGGTATTGGAATCACCCTCTTCTGGTGTGTGGCTCCACACCAAAATGTCTTTTACCCAATGGTGTTACTGTCATGTGGAATCAAGACATGTCTATTTTTTTTAAACTCTTTTGTTACAGCTGCTAAGAGTCTATAAGGGAATAATGATGCCAGCATTGCCTTGCTACTAGGGTCAAAA
>PVHY01016833.1:0-32826 GCA_004024945.1 Uropsilus gracilis
CTTCCCCTGTTCCAAATCCAGAAAAAAAACCTTCTTAGTATGATATGTTTACCTCATGAGAAAAATATTATAATTTACCTACAATTGTTAAAATCAGAAGAAGTAACCTGTGATTTTCTAAAAGCAGTAATAATTACTATATTAACATCTGTGGCTATATACATTATTACCTATAAATTTGGACACTCAGAAAAACCAGTGTGAATTAATGACAAGTTCATATTACCTGGAGCTGAAACAGTCACACTAAAAAAATCTTTTTAAATCATGGCAAAATACACATAAAATTACCATTTTTATAACTTTTAAGTATACAGTTGTGTGGTTATTAAGTATATTCATGTTTTAGTGTGATTTACACCACCATCTAACCTCTCAAGCAAAATGCTATTACTCAAAAGCATTAACCTAATTCTCCTCCCTTAAATTCTTTGTTTCCCCTTAACATTCTTTTTTTTTTTTTTTTGAGACTAGGTCACGCTATTTTTCCCATGGAACCGCAGGCTCACGTTGCCCATGGTACCACGGACTCAAGCAATCCCCAGCCTCAGTTTCCCAGGTAGCTGGGATTACAAGCATGTACCACCATGCCCAGCTGCTATTTTTTGGAACTAGGTCTTGCTACAGGCCCCAGGCGGGACTCGAACTGTGATTCCTAGCCTCAGCCGCTTCATAAGCTGAAGCTTACAGGCACGAGCCACTGTGGCCGGCTCCTTTAACATTCTTTATGATTGAGGAATTATACAATATTTGCTTTCTTGTGACTGGCTTATTTGACTTGGCATACTGTCTTTATCCACACTGCAGGATGTCAAAACCTCCTTTTTAAAGGCTGGCTGAATAATAGTTCACCATATGTATATTCACAGGTTGTTCATCTATTCATCTATCAGTGGTAATCTGGACTGTTTCCAGCTTTTTTACTACAGTGAATATGTGTGTATAAGTACTTGTCTAAGTTTCTGCTTTCAATTCTTTTGCACTACATATGTAGAAGTAGAATTGCTGGATTATCTGGTAATTCTGTGTTTAATTTTCTGAGGAACACCACACTGCTTTTCGAGTGGCAGCAAAGCACATGGATTTCAATCCAATCCATTTCTTAACGTTCTCACCAACATGTTACTATTATCTGTCCATGTGATTATAGTCATATGAATGGCTGTGAAATAGTATCACATTGTGGTTTTTGTTATCTCTCTAATGAGTAGTGATACTGAGCATATTTTCATGTGCTTACTTGTACTGTTTCCTCTAAAGTTCCTTGCTCATTACAATTTTTTTTTTTTGCTGTTGTTGAGATAACAAGGAATTGTGGAGATGTACTGTATATGTATATTCTAAGTCTTTATCGCGATGTGATTTGCAAATATTTTGACCCACTCTGTGGATAAAACAATCCTATTTAATCTTAAATTCTACATTATCTCTATTTAAAATCTTTAATCTAAACTATATTATTGATAGGTCCATTTTGCTAAGTTTCAGATTTCTAACATATAAAAAGGAGGTATTGGATTAGATAACCCTTAAGGTTTCTTTCCGTTCCAGAAATCTGTGGAACAAAGATCTTACAAAGTAAATTAATATGGGGAAATAAACATTTTTCATTTTTTTTAAAGGAAATAAACATTTCTGCCACAGAATACAAATCTGCTTATGCTGTTCACCAATTTGACAAAAAACGTCATTGATAAATTATAGAGATTGAATTCCGCTGTGTTCACTATCTGATGATGTTGTAGTACATGATTTAAATTAAATTATGGTCCATAAAACTATTCAATGAAATGGGAAAAAGTGATAATTATTACCTTTTAATCAGTGAATTCATTATCTCACTATTTTCTTGAAAAAGGCAAAGGAGGTTGTTTGGCAGGGAAAGATAGTTACATAGATGTTCAAAATGGCTTGATCCAGAAACTGCAAATAGATTAGAAAAATGGAAAGCATGTAACTGAGTAGATCCTCTGTGAGAATAACAGTAGAGTTTACAAAGCATAAGCATGGTGAAAAAGTTCATACTCTCTAGGTTCCTAACTTGCAGGAGTTAATGAGATGGCCCATGGAAGGCAGCCATGGGAAATAACACAATGGAGTGTGCAGGCAGGAACTCCTACCCCAAACTGTCCTAACTTCCTGTGTCTCTGTACTACCATCTGCAAAATGGTGTAGGCCTGGCATGACCTACTTCATGGGGGTATGTGTTAACAAAGTGACAAAAGTAACATCTGGGTATTCTGAAACAGTATAGCGCAATACAGAAATTTAAGATGATTTTATCATGGGATGGATTTATACATATTAAGAAAAACTTTAAAAATTGATTACATATATACATATGTTTTTACAGTGTGGGACAGATTTAAACATTAACTCTAATCATCACTGCAAATAACTTGGAAAGATAAGCTCTTTTCCGTGGTGCCTGGACCACAGAGCCTGGGGAACAGCAGCATCACAGGCAGCATCACCCAGGCCCAGAGCCAGGAGCAAGGTACCAGAAACTCGAAGTCTACCTTTATGTCTTGTATGAGATGAAATCAAAACAGAAGACAGAAAACAGCTGTGAAACAGCAAATTAATTCCCATATTAGAATCAGATTTATATGCAATTCTGCTTATTCTAAACTGGAAGACTACACATTTCAAGTCATGCAAACAAGTCATGTTTATTCTAAATTGCTGGAGTGAAAGAACTTTATAGATTTTCTACATTTTGAAAGAAATTAAGACATTACCTTGAATTTCTGGTGGGGAAGGAACGCCATTCAAGTAATGAAAAAACAAAGCTGAACACTTCAGGAAAGGCAAGAGTCCAGCTCTGACATTTCTCCACAGATGCCAGCCAGATGAGACTTCTTTCAAGGCACTGACAGAGAGAAAGGATAATTAGGAAATCTAATAAGGAAAGGTCATTCTAGTTACAGCAGTGTGAAAGAGAGATAACTGCTATCTGGAATTGATGGCATACAGGCTTCAAAAGGAATGTATGCCCTGACTATTACAGTATTTTAGATATAAATGTGAGATAACCTCCAAGGTTATTAATAAAATTTATAAAAATAGAATTACAAAAAGAAAACATTTGAAAAAAAACAAAACAAAACTATCCACTATGCCAGAACCTTCAATCAGTAGGTATTTTTGCAAACTGTTTACATAGTTATCTGTGTGACATAGTTCTAACTGCAACATGAAACTTAGTATGTTTTTTAGAACATCACAAACAATTTTTATTGGAACTGTAGTATTTTGGAACATAACCATAAACATCAAATTCCTCTGCACGCAAACACTTGGATTGCTTTCAGTTCTTTGTTAACCTAAGTATCAGAGTGGCATATATATATATATATATATATATATACATACATATGTATGAGAGGCATATATATATATATATTCATGCCACAGCTTTTCTATATGTAGAGTTCTTTTATAAGTATGGATTCTCAGAAATAGGATAACTCAAAGAACAAACATTTTTATAGCTTCTTGATATATACTGTTAAAAAAGCAAAGTGAAATTGTACTAACAGTGACTCCAATATGTGAAATTCTAATAATTTCACTGCACTCCCACCAATCCTGAACAGTATGTTAAAAATACATTATGCCAATTAAATTTATATATTTTTAATTCTTAGTGATACATGTTTCAAAACAGCATTTCCAAGGTAAGTTCTGTACTTCCACTAGCATGTTCCAGATCCTGAGCAAAAGAGGGCTCCATGGCCAAATAAATATAATAAGCTCTGCAGATGACCCCTCTTTAGAGATGTCCAACACTGTTAGTGTAGAATGGAAGGAATCTTGTAGATCACGCCTCCATTTTTTTTTTTTTTTAAGATACTAGGTTATGTCGTTATGTTGCCCGGGGAACTGCAGATTCTTGTTGCCTGGGGTACCTCGGACTCAAATGATTCCTAGTCTCAGCCTCCCAGGTAGCTGGAATTGCAGGTGTGCACCACCATGCCCAGCTATTTTTGGAGACTAGATCTCGCTACGTTGCCCAGGATGGGTCTTAAACCCGCAGACTCAAGCAATTCCCAGTCTCAGTTCCCCACCTTAGTCTGAGATTAAAGGCATGTGCCACTGTGCCCAGTTCCATTTTCTTTTGAAAATATGTCAGCAGACAGCAACTCCCCTTACATAATAAACAAGTTCCTTTGCAAGCTCACCTTCCTGTATACTGGTGAAGTGTTTTATACAAAGCAAGAACTGCTAATTCTTCTTCACCAGCAGAATTTTCTTGATCCATGCCATTCTCTTCTGAAATATATGGAAATATTAGTACTCTGTATTTGCTTATTAAGTGCACTGGTGGCCACATCATTTAAGTACACATTCTCATATGTCAACAATGCCAAAAAACACACAGAACTTTCAACCCTCAGGCGTGGGCAGTGCATAGCTGTCCATCAAAAGCAGCAGCCAGGAGGCTCTTGCAGAGAGACCAATGTGCTTCAGGGTACAAGGCAGTGTGCTTTGGACAAAATTAGCTAGATACACACAGCCCAAAGACCTCAAATCTTAGCGAGCTGATGAAAGTCAAAATGTTCATGTAGCTAGGGGATTTTAACAAAAGAAAGGAATTTACTTCAAGACTTTTCATATGAGAATGAGCAGAAAAAGCAATTGCCATTTTTTTTTTTTGAGACTAGGTCTCGCTATTTTTGCCAGTGGAACCGCAGGCTCTCATTGCCTGGAGTACCACAGACTCAAGCAATCCTCAGCCTCAGCTTCCCAGGTAGCTGGGATCACAGGTGTGCGCCACCACGCCCAGCTATTTTTTTGGGATGAGGTCTCGCTACGGGCCCCAGGCAGGACTCGAACCGCGATCCCTAGCCCCAGCCGCTTCACAGGCTGAAGCTTACAGGCACGAGCCACCATGCCTGGCCTGCAATTGCCATTTTTAACATACATATTATTCTTGTCCAAGCACCTTTTCCTCTAGTATTTTTTTCTAAGGAACCTCAAGCACTTCTTTCAAAAAGCTGACAAGGAGGAGTTTACCTGTACACGAGGTAAGTAAGATCTGTACAATGTGTGCCATAGTAACCAGATGAAAAATGTGAAGGTCTCCAGTGCCGAGGCTGATCCCTGAAAAATCCTGGCACTGCAGTGCAGGAAAAGCGAGTACCAAGCCCACCTAGACAGCAAACACAGCAGGTCACACTGGAGGCCATTCCTGTCACAGCTACACACAGTTCCATTGTTTTTTTTTTTTGTTTGTTTGTTTTGAGACTAGGTCTCACTATTTTTGCCCATGGAACCACAGGTTCTCGTTGCTTGGGGTACCACAGACTCAAGCAATTCCCAGCCTCAGCTTCCCAGGTAGCTGGGATTACAGGCGCGCACCACCACGCCCAGCTATTTTTTTGGAACTAGGTCTCGCTACGGGCCCCAGGCGGGACTCGAACAGCGATCCCTAGCCCAGGACACTTCATAGGCTGAAGCTTACAGGCATGAGCCACTGTGCCGGCCACAGTTCCATTGTTAATGTGGTCCCCCATATTTATTCTTAAAGGGCAGACTTGTTACAAATTCCACATGATATGATTGGCTGAATGGAATTACTTAAGAGCTAGAGGGATTCTCATAGGCAAAAATGGCTCATTTCCGCAGCTATTCCTGTATACAGAGTTCACCATGAAAACTAAAATACCATTTATCTTTTTAAGGAGTAACAGGAGAAAAATGGGATTTGGACCCACAAAGATCTATACATGAACTCCAGATTTTTTTTTTTTTTTTTTTGAGACAAGGTCTAGGTATGTCAGCTGGGGTAGTCTCAAACCTGCAAACTCAAGCAATCCCTGGCCTTTTGCCTCCCAGCGCTTGGATAACAGGCACACAATACCACACCTGGTGAACTCTAGTTCTTATGAGCTTTTTAGACAATTTAACAATTTTCTGTTTTACAGACTCTCAAATGAAAGTGTTATGAGTATTATTCAGCAACCAGAAATGATAAATTTGAAGCATGTGTGATAACATGGATGAACTTAGAAAGAATCATGTTAGTAGAAATAAGCCAGAAAGAAAAAGAGAAATACTGGATAATCGTGTGCTATGGGGAAAATAAACAAAAGGACAAGTAAACAAAACTGAAGCATTGAGCAGGAGAGGGGGAGAGGATTAAAATGGGGGAAGGAGATTAAATTGGGGGAGGGATGGGCGCAAAAGCTTTAGATGATGGCTCATGGATGACAAGATGGTGGGAGAACTCTGGGGCATACGACAAAGACCGATATGTATATGTGTGTGTGTAATCAATAAAGAAAAAATCTCTGAAATTAAAAAAAAGTGCTATCAGCAGTTACATCCAAAGTAATGTTTAAATATAAGCAAAGATTTTTAAAGTTAGAATATTACATTTATCTTAACACAACTGAAGTTAGTGTGGGAAAGTGAAGCAAATACACAACATATGTACAGTGTAACAAAGAGGGAGCTTTAAAAAATGCATGCTGTAGGAAGACAGAAGAGGACATGGGATATGCCTGGCTTACCCAAGGAGATTATGATATAGTTTTACAGTATTTATGTAAATGCAGTAATCTGAAGAATTGGGCAAAAAGTTTTTTGCTATCTCATTTTTTTTTTTTTTTAAAAGGTAGACACAGCTATTAGATTGTAGCAGTCCTTTCTCTGCTAGTTTTCCTCTAGGCCCAGTTTCCCTACTGGTCAACTAGAGATTATGTATGTATGTTTTAATAACATGGTAATGAAGAGGTAAAGACTAAATGAAAACATATGTGAAAACAATCATGTACAGAATAAATGCTAGTTCTTTTGTTAGCCTCCTGATTGCCTGGATGGTTATCAGCGGTGGTTTTTGTATAAGGAAGGAACGGTTATTTATTTGGGATTTTCTGCTCTAAGCTCTTTTCACCGATTATCTAATTATATCTTTACAGAATCATCTGAGGTAGGTACCAACCAACTTGAAGGCACAGAACTGCTGCCCAGAGAGACCAAGTGAACAGCACTGGGGGCCACTGAGGGTGGCAGTGCACTCAGTGTCACTGGAAGAGAACTCAGTTGAGACAGGGCTGGCACCCAACTGCTCACTGCTTGGCCAGCACCTGCCATGACAGGGTTGCACCTGCTGTGGACAGACTTGCCTGAGGTAGCACAAAGGGTTTCTGATGCTGCAGGATGTGACCACAGAGCTGAATCTACTCCAAGGTGCTGTGTGGGTCAGCAGCAGCCCATACATTACATTTACTTTTACTTTTCTATAGGCAAAAAGCACAGAGAGGCTAAATGACCAAAACCAGACTCAAAGCAAAACAAGAGAGAGAGGACTAGATACCCAGGCCAAGCCTGCTAAATATATTCCTTATTTTATTTATTTATTTTTTTGGAGGCTCTTCAGAAAAGAGATAGAGGGGTTAAGAATAACAGCAGGTAATTCTGCCTGTCTATCTCTGTACTACTCACCAAAATCTTACATAAAGTCATATAGTATAATAAAGGGAATTTCAAACACAAATTACAAGATACCCACCAATAAATGAAACATGTCAATATCTAGTATGCATGGGAGGTCTCCATGGCTGTCATCAGGCACCAATGCTAAGTAGTTAAAGAAAATTATGTTAGCACACTTCACATGTGAATGTAAATATTTATTTTAAAAATTATAATATAATCTAGCTTAAAACTTATCTTTTGCAAGATATATATGAACTTAAAAGCTAGAACTTGTACATAAGACACAGTACTACCAAAAGATTTCCTTAATAATAGAAAGCACACTACTAAAGACAAATTACAAATAATAACAAATTACCACAACATACAGGATACACGGATAAACACTCACATGCAAAAAGTTTACAAAAGTGTTCTTGGACCACTGAAAGAGAGGCCACAGTCCAATGTGCGGCAGCAAATCTTGTTAGTGATCTGAGACAGTCATCCTGAAATAAAAATATTGACATACTTGACAAAGATTGGCATATGAAGCAGGCTCTTCTCTCATGAATGCTGGCTCAAGGAATGCTAGCTAAGGCAAAGCTGGATGCACAATGGGAACTCATTGGGTAGGATGGATCTGACTCTGTGACATCTTTAATAA
The DNA here is from genome assembly GCA_004024945.1 of Uropsilus gracilis. NCBI lineage: Eukaryota > Metazoa > Chordata > Mammalia > Eulipotyphla > Talpidae > Uropsilus > Uropsilus gracilis. The sequence continues at coordinate 8,093 of PVHY01016833.1, forward strand.
CATCTCATAAGAGGATGGATTTATGCTGCATAAATCAAAGTTTTCTCCCTGCCACCATGACATGGCTGGTTTTCTATGGAAACAAAAAGGATATATACACCAAGAAAGAGAGCAAACAAAAGTCTCCTAGGACTTAGATGCAGTATTCTTTAAGTATATTCTAAAAGAATATTACAAAAATGTGGGAAATGTTCAAACTCTTTGGAACACTACATGCAAGAAGATGACTGTACAAATCTATAGTCATTAGAAACTGTTTTTGGGAGTTATGTAGTAACAACGAGAAAACTTTTGATTTAAAGTGAAATAACCAGCTGCGGTGGCGTGTGGCTTTAATCCCAGCCTAGGAAGGGAGGCTGAGACTGGGAATCACTTGAGTCCACAGGTTCGAGACCCGCCTGGGGCAACATAGTGAGACCTAGTCTCAAAAAATAGCTGGACATGGTGGTGCATGCCTGTAATCCCAGCTACCTGGGAGGCTGAGGCTGGGGATCGCTTGAGTCTGGGGTACCCCAGGCAACAAGAGTCTGGGGTTCCCTGGGCAACATAGAGAGACCTAGCCTCAAAAAAGAAAAAAAAGGAAAAAAAAAGTGAAATATAGCAGGGAAAAAATTACACATAAACACTAATTATAATCAAGAATAAACATGATAATGAGAAGATACAAATGGGTGATAAGTTGAGTTTTCCATTTGTCTATATCTCTAAATTTTCCAAATTTTCTGTAATGCTTTTTGGTTCAATACATGGTGAGGACCTACCATACCCAGTTTTCAAGATTTTGAAATGAAAATTCACCCTTCCTTCCCTGCTCTCAAGGAGCTCACAAGTCTCCTGAGGGAGAAGGTAAAGCAAAGGAGTGAGAGACATTGAAGGAGGCACAGTCATGAGGGCTACCTCATACAGGATATATGCAGGGGTTTCCGGAGGAGGCAAAGTCTGAAAAGCATCGAAGAGCAGCAGACAGCTTAGGGCACCAAGCTAGGCAAGGCCTGGAAGTGAGCCTTTGGGGAGCTGGCAATGAGTCTGTGAGTAAGGTTCATGAAGGTGATGATTATGAAGAGAGATTTGGAAGTTTAAGATATGATTAGAAATATGTTTTTGAGAAACCCCTCTGATAATGTATCAGGAAAGGGTGAGATTCAGGGCAGAGACTGATACAATAATCTAGGCAGGAAATGGTACAAGGCTGAACCAAATAAATAGAAATAAGAATGGACAAACATGCAGAAGAATTAAAATGGAGAGGAAAATCCAGCCAAAGAGTGCATCTGGTAGAACTCTCTTGGTCATTTGGATCGATAGTGGTACTATTAACTAAGACAGGCAGTATAAGACACATTAGTATGGACTGTTTAACTTGAGGTACCTTTAAGAGATCCATGTAGAAAAAAAAAAAGCAGGCAATGAGGATAGGTCTGGTTTGCAGACATATAGGTGGGAATCTAAGTGATATCAGGGTCATAGACTAAAGAAAATACCAAGGAGACACTCAGTTGAACTCTGGGAGTTTAAAACTATATAGGATGGAGGAGGAAGACCATAGTGGGAAGAAGCTGCTTGAGATGTACGGAGAAAACCAGGAATGTCATGGAAATCAAGAGAAAATTTACGTTTCAAAAATAAATAATTAACAGAACTAAGTAAATAGACACGTCACATAAACGTTGAGCATGTCCACCTGCAATGATAATGAGGAGATCATTTAGTGAACTTGGCAAGAGCTATTACCAAAAAGTGAAAAAATCCATTAGGGGTAGAAGCCAACTCCCTTTGAAGGGTTAGCCAGAAACTGGAGGTACTGGATACATTACTGCTTAAAGAAGTCTTACTGTATATGAAATTTACTCTCTCAAAAGAAAAAAAAATATCTATATGGATGTGAAGTATAATCTCTTGCTCTATTAAAGATTTCTTATTCCATGGTGAAACAGTAAAATGAAATAAGCTTTGCGTCAGAACAAGGAATGAAAAGACTATGTGACAGGCAGAAGTTAGTAACTGAGGGCAGGAATAAGGGGAGGGATAAAGGAGAATGCTCAGTCACAGAGAAGTACTTGAAGAGAAACTAATAGAAAGGGGATGAATTCACTAATATGTGGCAGGCATCTCACCCTGAGATGCCTCACCTTATGATACAGAAAAGATAAGTGGAGATATACAAAGTTTTAAGAGCATGAGTGAGGAAAATAGAAACATTCATCTCTAATGGAGAAATACTTTACAAAAATCAAATAAAAATTTTTAAAGATTAGACTGTACTTTATAAGGCCAAATGCATAAATTTGATACTAATTCCTGACAAGAACTACATATGGAAGGGCAGTACTAGACTAATATCTTATGAACACAGTTGCAAAATTCTTAGCTAAAATATTAGCAAATCAAAAATGATAATATATTAAAAAGTATAATTTATATGACAAGTTGGATAATTTCAGGAACGCAAGATTGGTTTAACATGCAAAAGTAAATCATGTAAACTGATTACACAAAACCAGATTAATAGAAAAAAATAGATGTGGAGAGTTACTATGGACTGGAGAGGGAGTGTAAAATATATAGAATCAAGAAAATGTGTAAGAACTGCCTGACAAATTGCAGAAAATACTCTCTATTCCATGCATTTGTGACTGTCTTTTCAATAACCAACATACTCACTGACTCTTATTTACTGAAGCACAAAATATTAAGCAGTACGGAGTGAGATCCACACGTCACGCATCATCTACCACGTGCAGCACCAAGACTAGTATGTACTGCCTGTGTGCCGATTTGCTACAAAGCTACAATTCAGGCCAGTTTTAATGCGAAGGTCTACTCCTAGATATTCCAATTTAGTAAGTCTAGAATGCTGTAGGCATCTAGGTTATTAGAAAGTTCCGAAGAGGATTTTGGAATTCATAACAACCTCTGGACAAGAACCCCTGACACAGGATGGACATTGCTCAATCTTAAGGTCTATATGTTTGCAGAGAAGATTTAGGTCAGCACACTGACTAGCTGTTGGCAATCACACTGAACTATATGTTTCACATACCAGGTTCTTGACTAATATCATTTCATTATGACATTGATGAGACAACAAACAAAAAACCCAACACCAAAACAATACCAGCCAATGTTGAGAGAACTGTTACTCAGGGACATTGTTTTTTTCTATGTTGTTTGGCTTACTCACAACTTACAACTTCTAGGAACCTATAAACTACATTAAGTGAGGACTCATTATATACATTTTCATTTCTTTGTGTTTCTTTCTTTTTTGTTTTTTGAGACTAGGTCTCGCATGGTACTGCGGTCTCAAGCAATCCTCCGCCTCAGCTTCCCAGGTAGCTGGGATTACAGGCACGTACCACCACGCTCAGCTATTTTTTGGGGACTAGGTCTTCTTATGTTGCCCTGGGCGGGACTTGAACTGCGATCCCCAGTCCATAGGCTGTTGCTTACAGGCATGCACCACCGTGCCTGGCTCATTTTCATTTCTTTGTTAGGTTCTTATATCAATGGTTTTCAATTTTGGCTCCTAGGAAGTTTTTAAAAAAATACCAATGTCTGCAGCATATCTCTGGGTACTGATTTAACTGCCTGGTGGGACCTGCATGTCCAGGGCCTAGGCAGTTGTTTTTTTTTTTCCAAATTTTCAAATTATTTTTTATTTTTCATTTTTAAGAGACTAGGTCTTTCTATGTTGCCCAGGGTTGTCTTGAACCCACGGATCAAGCGATGCCCAGGCTCAGACTCCCACACAAGTGGGATTACAGGTGTGTACTACCACACCCGGCCATCTAGTCAGTTTTAAAATCACTCACTCCCCTGGTGATTCTATGAGGAAGATGGTGTGATACTGCTCTTTAAGAGAATTTTTACGATTTTAAGTCTTTTTTTTTTGAGACTAGGTCTCGCTATTTTTGCCTGTGGAACCGCAGGCTCTTGTTGCCTGGGGTACCACAGACTCAAGCAATCCCCAGCCTCAGCTTTCTAGGTAGCTGGGATTACAGGCATGCGCCACCATGCCCAGCTATTTTTTGGAACTAGGTCTTGCTACGTGCCCCCGGTGGGACTCGAACCGTGATCCCTAGCCCCGGCCGCTTCATAGGCTGAAGCTTACAGGTATGAGCCACCGTGCCCGGTCTGATTTTAAGACTTAATAGTGAGTAGTGTATGTCACACTAGCTACCCAGTAAAGATCAGCAAGCTCTCACTGTATATTCCTTTCTCATTTTTCTAGGCAGTAAATGTAATCAGTATTTTTGACATTAACTTGTACTATTTATATGTTGCTTGTAGAAGGTGTTCAGATGTGGTAGAGATGGCGTGTTTTGTATATTCAATTGAACCATTAAAAAATTCAGAAATAAGTACTCTACTTTTAGTTTTTGCCCCTTGTCTTCATGAAGTATTTAATGAAGCGTTCACAATGAAAAGAACTGTAATCTCTTTAAAGAAAAATTAAATTATAAACATTACTTCTTCAACATCATGACCAAAATGGGTTTTACTATGATACTGTTAACTTATGCTTAAATAACTATTTCAAGTCTTTATGATTACAAACAAACAGAGCCACCTAATTCTCAATCTACCACTCCATGAACTGAATGGGAACTTACCAGTCTGCAAGGCAAAGGACCGAACAATGGTTTATCTTCATCACTTAAAATTCTTTCTGCAGATTAAAAATTGTTCAAGTGTTATGTATATTTTAATATACACACAATTAACATTCTAGTTTGTTATGTATATTTATCATAATATTTTTCTTAAAGTAAAAAATTTTTTGCCAAAAAGCACAATATTTTTGTAAGGTTACAAAATCTGTTATTAAGTTATTTCATAAGAATTAACTCTGTATGATGAGTAAAATAACACATTCCTTCAAGTGAAGAGAAATTATAACTACTGCCAAAATGAGTTCTGTTTTGTGGTTAATAAACTGCCAATCTAATATTTTGTCAGTATACTAAATTTCTTGTTTCAAAAACCTTTATATAACTTTTTCATACTGTTGCCCACTTTAAACATCTCATTTAAATACATATTAACTCATATGAAAGTTTTTTTTTGAGACTAGATCTCGCTATTTTTGCCTGTGGAACTGCAGGCTCACATTGCTCGGGGTACCCCAGACTCAAGCAATCCTCAGCCTCAGCTTCCCAGGCAGCTGGAATTACAGGCGTGCGCCACCATGCCCAGCTATTTTTTTGGGACTAGGTCTCACTACGTGCCCCTGGTGGGACTCGAACCGCTATCCCTCGCCCTAGCTGTGGCTTCCTAGGCTGCCACTGATAGGCATGCGCTACCATGCCTGGCCTGAGTGTATGTTTGTAACATAAAGAGAGACATTACTCTCAAGCTCTTACCAATGCTCTGGATGGTGTATGCACAACTACCCCAACACATTATGGGCACGCGGGGATCCTCCTCGTTGGGATGAACCTTTAGTCCCACCTTGTAGGTAGCAGTTCCAAATGTTGTTAACATTTCTTTTATGCTCTCCGAATAAGGATTCCTAAAGTGAATGCATATAAAATTAGCTCAGAAACAATGTGCCATTAATCAAATGGTTCTCTTAGTTACTATTTGCTGTGTTGGGACTGTACCACTCAAATTACTGAGAGATAGTTAGATGCAAAGAGGAGATTACTGGTATGTAAACTGGCCCTGCCTAAGAGGAACAATACTCTATAAGGTTGACAGGGATGAGGCACAAAGTTGCAAATGAAATATTAGGTGAACAGAGGGACCCCTGACTTCTTCCTCATCTTGAAAACATCAGCAATAATCACTGCCACAGTTTGCTTCTTTAATGAAAAATCCTTAGGGATGAAGGAAAGAATCAAACATAAGTCAAAATAAACACTACAGAAAGCGGAAACTTCCAGAAGTTACCAAGGAAGCAGGATTTCTTTCTCAATGAATGTTAAGAAGTTGGTAAAACAAGGTCTTCAAAATACAGATGTGAAATTACTTCTAACTCATAATTCTATCACCAAACCATCAATCAAGCATATAAAATACAGAAAAGCTATTTCCAGATGAAAAATTTAATAGCTAGACCCCCTCTCTTAGCAATTTGGGGAATGAAATAAGAGAAGGAAACCCAGGAAATATGAGGAACATAGCCATAGGGTCCCTGGAGGCGGCAAGGACTGTTCTGACTGGGCTGGGAGAGGAGTGGCAGGAGAGCCCCTGATACACCTGAGCTCTTAGAAGGGCGATTACAACACTTAGCTAGAAAAAAAGTCACTCAATACATAAAATACTCAAATGCATGGGAAAAAACAGGATAATTTTTAACCTCAGGAAACAAAATTAAGCAACAAGGAAATAGCATTATAAAATATAAAACCTATATCAGTAGAAATGATTATAATGTGAAAACTGACAACCAATTCAACCAAAAATTGTGAAATAATTCTACTGGGAGGCTGATGTGGAGCAGTGGATAGGGTAGAGTTAAGAGTAGAATCCTAATACTCTAGTTAACAGAAAGCAAGTGCTTAGAAATGATAAACTAAGAGAGTCACTAAATATTTTTACTAGAAATATGTAAGTAAATAGTAGTAGAAACAAAAAAGCCCCGAAGTAGTAGTAATAAGAAGGGGCAAAGTGGGAGGGAGAGAACTGATTTTTTTCTATTTAAATACGAGTTTTTATGAAGTTACTTTTATGCGCCAAGCAGTTTCCAGGTAGTTATGTATTATGCTAAGATTATCTGTATAACGTTTATGAGGCAGGCATTAGTCTCCTTTTACAGAAGAGAAAAGGCATAGAAGGGTCAAGCAATTTGTACAAAGTTGCACAGCTAAGAAGTGATGGTTTTGGGGATCAAACCACACAGTCCAGTTCTTGATTTTATGCTTCTTTTGCTATACTAGTTGTTGTAACTAGCTGTTGAATTAAACAGTGCTGGAAATACTCTAGTTTTGATCCAAGGTTTCTAAGAGGTTGGTGGGGTCACAGACAGAAACACAGAAGCATGGGGTTTAGTGGGGAAGATAAGTGGTAGATGTAGATGTACTGATGAGGTGCTGGTAAGGAGTCAGCTAAAGAGGAATAAGCAGTAGGGAGCCAGCAAGGCAGACAGACTAGCAGAGGTTAGGGAGTTAAACATGCCACATGGTTACTATGTTTGCATTAATATGCCTGTAATGAGTATCACTGTGTAATGCTGACATGCTTTTATGATCTTAACATAAGACCCATGTCCTAAAATGTTTTGCTTCCTACCTTGATAAGTAGTATTCTTAATAAGTGCTGACTAAATTTTTCATTTTGAGTGGGTTGAACTTAAAAGGAATAAAACAATATACTCACTTAGGTTGAAAGTCAGGTCTAAACCCTTCAGGGAACTGGAATTCATCCATTTTTTCTGATTTCTTTGAAAAGGTGATATCTACAGAAACAATAAATTTATATTATTGCTATTCAGATCATAGGTTTTCTATAAATCTCAGTTATGAATTCCATTTTGAACTTAAGTCAAAGAAATTTAAAAACAACAGGAAAAATATTCATTAATAAAGACTCGCATAACAGTTATTCACAGCATTAAAAAGCATTGTTTCTTCAGTTGATCTAATACCTTCTGTTACCTATGGGTAACAGTATAGCCACTAGGACACAGCTAGGAAAGTTAAGAAAAGCAAGAGTATGCTGGTTTGTTTTCATAAAAACCACTGATATAAATTTTGCCCAGACTGCTTTCCTACGAGGCCATGGGTGTAGTGCGTAGTCTAAGAAACTCAACACCTTTGGTAATGTGACAAATGAGTCACCTCACTAAGACAAAGCTGGCTCTTCTCAGTTACATCTCCCCCACCCCCAGAAACTCTTCAGTAAAATGGGGGGATAAGTGAGAAATACTTATTATGAACTTCACATGAGCTGTATGTTTTCAAGGAATAAGAAGTAGTAAAGTCAAATTCAGTTCATTAAAGACAAAGAAAATTAGAATTTTAAAACGAGAAGTTTCACTTTTAAAATGTTTTTAAAGAATTTCTCCTGGAGCTACATTTTCTAACAATCCCAGACTTTAGTGAAAAATGAAAGCAAGTAATCAGAACTTACTATGAGTTCTTTCTTCTTTCCTAAGAGTCTGTAATGCTCTTATTTGCTGAGATATAGTTTTAATCCACTGATTCAGATTTGGTTGGTCTGAAAAATTTAACCTGCTAGAAAAGATTATAGAGTATTCAGTATTTTGTTGTCACTTACTTTATGATACCAAAAAACTCCTTCAGTGATCATGGGTATATTTTAAAAATAATTCAAATAATTAAAAAAAATGCCAGGGGAAAGTTTGTTGCCTTTAAAAAAATTAAAATTGGTATTTATCAATGAAAATGAAAATATTTTATTGATGTGTTGTTAATAACACTGTTGAAAATGTCACTTTTTTTAGTACTGGAATTTGTAAATATTTTTAAAATAGTCACACTCACCACACCACCACAACTATCTGCTGAGTGCTAATTAAATTACAAGTACGTAATAAAGCATTTTACTGTCAGCACTTTACAGTATTGCATTAATTCTGCAAAACAGTCTTATGAAAGTCTGTATTATTATCCCCATTTTACAGATGAGGAGACTGAGGTTTAGAGATATGTAACTTGACTAAGGCCATATAAAGGACAGAGGTGGCATTCAAACCCACCTCTACTATACTCCAAAGTCTGTGTTCTTAGCACTAAGCATAGTAGACTCTTATGGGGCAAAACAAACAAACCCAAACTTGAACTACAAAAGTGATGGGTAAATACCAAAAAAGGTGACCGTCCCTTCCTTTCATTGTAGTCAGTTCTTATTCTAACAATGATTTTTAAATCTATCAGCTCAAATGCAGAAGTATGTCAGCTCATGATAAATTTTTATGACTGAAAAGCATGAGCTTATACTCAAAGTTAATGGTATTTTAAGATCACAGACTAAGATACACAGTTTGAATTACTAAGATTGAGGAAAAAACCTGACTGCTTTGAACTGGATCCAAATAGCATAGACATACATAATTCATATTCATAAAATTTGAGGTCAGATTTGAATAGCAGATTGTATCAAATTCCTATCTGAAACAAATATGCCCAATACAGTAACTAAGAGCACCCTAAAAGTTATGCAATGACAAAAAAACTGTTTTAAGTACAATAATAGATATTTATTTTGGGCCTAATTATTGAAGCTATTGTTGGCTAGCAAACTGCAATGTATTATTTGTTTGACTATTTAATAAAATTAGTTTGGAATACCCCATGCCCATCATTTTGCTGGCATCTCTTGAAAAGTATTAAAAGAAATAGTAATTAAATACTAGAAATATATAAAATTACTTTCATGGACACAAGAAATTTACACCTTTTATAATAGCATAGGTCTGTTAGAAGACATTACTGCATAAAAAATTTGGAAAGTATCTGAAAAAAATGCAATTATCTACAGCGAGCCCCCCCCATGTATTATTTCATTATCTTCAAAGATAATGCTTTGATATATAAGTTTTATGAGTCAAAACTTACTTGTTAAAAATATTTCTTGGAGGAAGCAGCAGAGGAATAACAGTATTACTTAAGCATTCACAAAGGGGACACAGGAATTCTCCATTTTCAACATCATAGCTTGTATGTAAACGTAATCTCTGCTGCCTTCGCTGTTCTTTAGCTTGAACAGAATCAAAATACCTTTACAAGAACACAGAAGGTATCAAAAACTGGCAATTTTTTTCAACAAGAGCTATAAGAATAATTCAAAAATTAAAGCCTTAAAATGAAATGAATTCTTTTCCAACATGGGTAACCTGAATTTTGCAGTGTTGTCAAAATGGGTTAAGAATTTTAAAATAGGAAAATTTAAAAAAGATTGCCATTAACAATGCAACAAATTTGGTTCAGAGCTGTGATCACCCCCCCAATGCCGGTGGTTCCTTGCCAGAGGCAGTTTACCATAAATTAGTGAGCACAGTGCTAAGGTAATAGCATTGAGTTGTTGGTTTTGTAGAAGCAAAGAAAACAGTAACTTAGAACAAATTTGAGGCTATCCCATTTTAGCATGGGGCCATGACAGTCTGAGGAAGTAACAAGGTAACTATTATCATCCTCAGAATCAAGAACTATTTATCAGCCGGGCACTGTGGCTCGTGCCTGTAAGCTTCAGCCTATGAAGCGGTAGGGGCTAGGGATTGCGGTTCGAGTCCCGCCTGGGGCTCGTAGCGAGACCTAGTTCCAAAAAATTAGCTGGGTATGGTGGTGCATGCCTGTAATCCCAGCTACCTGGGAAGCTGAGGCTGGGGATTACTTGAGTCTGGTACCCTGGGCAACAAGAGCCTGCGGTTCCATGGGCAAAAATAGGGAGACTTAGTCTCAAAAAAAAGAAAAAAAAAAAAAAGGACCTGGACCTGAAGACATTACTCTTGCAGGATTTATCCTAATGTAAAAATCCTTTTCTTCATTCAGTCTGTTACCTAAGACAGAGTCCCACATTAAAAGATATAGCTGATGTGCTATGAAATTTCTAAGTCATTCCTTTACATGTACAATAAAGTAAATCAATTTTGTCATGTGCATTAAGTAATGATACAGAGTTTCTCTTCAACACTTTTCTGCCTTTTCTAGAATGCAATTTCCTTTATTAAAATTTTAATTTTTTTGCCTTTGGTAAAGCTTGACTTGACAAATATTAAGAATATAAATTACCTTTGCCAGCAATGGGCATGCATAATGTGCCCACAGCTACCAGTGTGTGTTCCGCAAGACAGATCAGGGTGCATGAATAATGGATCATATTTTTCTGCATTACAAGACAAACAAACAAATATAACAAAGCAAAAACCTCAAGCATTTAATTTTCATATAACAAAACTACTTCAAACTGCAAGATCCTTGATAAGGGCTTGTAAAGTTGAGATGCCAGCTTTAACCTTTTATTTAAGATACCAATAATTTATGCAAAATTGTATTATTTAATTTTCATCACCCACCCTGAACAAATTAACTAAACATACCTAGCTGAAACTGGAATTCCACACTTTGACATTTCACAGTTTTTCCTGATTATGGTAAAACATGATCTTCCCGGGCCCGCCTTCCCTTTAAGGCTGCTGGGTCACAATGATCTCTAACAAAAACAGTGTTCTGGCAATAACAGGGTACTCCCTTAAGGAGAGTCTGCCTAGAAACACCTGTACCACAATTCCCTGTACCAGAGTCAAAGCAAAATAAGAATCTAGGCCACTAGTCTAGAACAGATGGGGAAAGGGCCATTCAAAGTAATATGTTAGGGTGCTAATTTTTTTCTATTCAAAGTTGGTAAAAAATGAAGATAAACATAAGGTAGGTACTAGGTTCCTTGGAATTTTTTGAATTTTCGATATAAGTTACTCTTATTCTTTAAAGTTTTTAGAACTACAGAAAAAATAATTCAAGTTTCAATTTACATGTTAATACTATTAACAGTGCAAGTGTTACAACAGCATAAAGAAAATCTTTATTGATATAAATTGTCAAAGTATTTGAAAAATTTGCTTAGAGAGAAAGGTTTTTCTTCAAGAAGTAACAAACTGTCAACTTTGTCTTCAACCTGAAATGAAATTTACAAATCCCCTAATTGAAAGGACCACTCTTTAAGATGAACAGATCAATCATAACTAGTGCTTGGGGGTCACCCTGCAAAGAACACTTCCCTGAAGAACACTTCCCTGAGAGAAAAGGCAATCTGATCTGGATGGCTTTGAAACCTCCTTTCAATATTATACTATCAAAGGTACATGCTAACTACATGGGAACTTTCTAAGACACAGTTCCCATTCTAGAGCATACTTGTTAAAGTGTGTGCACAGGTACATAAAAGCAGAGACATTAAAAGTATCCATGGTGGATATAATAATGTGCAGCCCCTCCAAGAATGAAGGATTTAATCCCTCATCTGATGAGACTCAACTTTCACCCCCTTCTTAAGGGAAAAATGCCTCATTCAAAGCCACACCTCTTTCCAGAAGTGGTCCTTAACAGTCACCAAATCAGTGCTAACAGTATATAGACCCAGCCCCTTTGTCCTAACTCAGGGCACCTGCGCACCATGTCCACAGCTTCCAGGTCAGCTGCGGTTTTCTGAAACTCAACCTCTCCCTTAGCTCAAGCCTGTTTCCTTTCCTCCCTTTCCACAAATGTTGACCTCAAGATTCTCTCTAATAAGTGTCCTGCACAACAATATCTCTTAATTGACTTTTGGGTGGAACCTATGTGTGATACTATCATTACTCTAAGTCAGAATCTGGTTCAAGGATTGCTTCTCAGGAGATTTCGCTCTGCATCTATTCTTGACTTAAACTGTGACCTCAGTGTGTCAAGTAATCATTAGGATGTTGCAAGTACAGTGCAGAGAAAAACAGGAAAGGTTATTCAGCAGCACAGTATGCTAAAGGCTATCTTACGAAAGTTTTTTTTTCTTATTTTCCCTCTGAATCCTTACTCTACAGTTGTGTAATTCAGGAATGGTACAGAAATTCCAGGATTACTTCTTTATCTCCCCAGTGGGGAATTCCTGTCCAAGTTACTGAATTATTAGATTATAATTATCTCTGTTACTAGTCACACAAAATTGTCATCATTATTAAAGGAAGGATCTAGTTATGACCTACCTGGGTCCTGAATAAATTTACTTCTATTTTTTGATAAGACAGTTGATCTTTGAACAAATGCTGCTAGGACCATTGCCTTGCTTTCCACTTTTACTTCTTGCTCTTCTTGACATAATATACAGGTAACAAAATGTCTCTGTTCTGGGACCTGAGTTTGTGCTGGGCCCAAAGCCGTGAGTGTCATGTCTGAAACCACAGGACTGTAATGAAAAAAAGGTTATGAGTATAATTAACAAGCTTAAGAAATTTCTACATAGCCATGAAGGATTATAGACTCCAAATATGTACATTTTTAATAAATACATAGGACTGGTTGATTTGAATTACCAGGAGTATTTCATATGTACTAAATTTATCTTCTTTGACACTTGCAGCATGCAAAGCAGAAGCCAGACACTTGGTTACCTGAGCCTTGGGTAATCATGCCTCATTCTTTTACGAATGTGAAGGGTTGTCTGTGCAACCTATTTAAGTGTATACACAAACTCCTTACAGAGATATACATATACTAGTAACTCAAATTTCTAAGATTAACTTCTATAACTAGAGGCCACCAAATTTATCCACTACTCTAAATAAATTAATTTGATTAAAGGCATGCTTCCAGGAAATAAGGTGACATCTATCACAAATGAGAGGACTGGTCAAGAGAAGAAGAAAAGTTCACGACACCTCACCTATTATCAAGAACAGCAGATGCAGAGGCTTCCAGTTCTAGGGTCTGCTGGAAGAGTTCCTTGTTCTCATCAATAAAGTGTCGCTGCATCTCAGACATCTGGGCCATGATCTTTTCTCTGCGCAGCCTGGCAATTTCAGCTTTCCTCTTTCTCTCGGCTTTGTCTTTATCTCTTGAACTCTGAAATTATGCTACATTGAGTTAGGTTATCAGATTTTCAGTGCACATTTTCCTACCCAAAGCAGAACCTTCATTGTGAAAACTAACCAAAAACTATTCTAAACTCTTAACAAAAGAGATTTCCTAGGTTAATTTTCAATCTAACATTTTAAAAAAATCTGGCCAAAAAAAACTCTACCACAAATAAATAGTGGTACATCTTGGAATTTACATGCATGGGAATGGTGTCATGTGCAATATTACTACAGCTATGCTTGTTTATAACAAACTGCCTATAACTTTTCATTATTACCAATTTACTTCTTATACCTCTTCCATTATGGTTCCTTCTGTCTCTACCACAGGACTGGTGGATGAACTCTCCCTTATCTTCTTAATAGCATTAAAAGTCTACAAAGAAAAGTATAAGTTATTTGATGCTTTGAAACATTATAAAATTTAAGGATAACAAATATTTAATGTTTCTCACAAAAGTGGAGCAACACAGGACATTTTACCTTTAATATCCACCTAATCATGTCCTTGTGGACATCTAGGTAAGGAGCATTTTGTAAAGTCTCCAACATAGCTAGGATGCTAGGAGAATTTTTTGGTGCTTCACCCGGTTCTAAGAAAGAAAAACAAAAGGCATAACACCAGTTAAACACTTTGTAGAGCTTATGTACAAGAGTATTATGTACAAGACAATAAATGCAGCTGTTGTTTATAACTTCATTTGCCCATCATTTGATTATGGCTCTTACTTATTAAATTAGTATTTTCAATACTTTTGGAGAATGCAACCCATCTGCACTTGACAAATTATCAACTAGAACTGAGATCTTATACCAAATGATTATTTTAAAATAGCAAAATTAAACAAAAATCTGCCAAAGATCTACCTAGGATTTTATATGTCTAAGAAAACAATTTAGGATTACAGGGATTATGTGTGCATATAAATATACCTATTCATTTTGAATCTCTGATAAAACTTCTGTTCAAGATAAATTTCTTCTTCTATGACACATTTCCCAATGTGGGGAAAAAGTCAAGTTCATACTCTCAAGCACATTTAATAAATATTAGCTAATCCAGTTTTACAGTTAGAAATGTTCAGCTAATTGATTTTTTTTTAATAAAGTGCTGCTGTTCTGGCAAAATGTTCCTCTTTCCTGAGAGGAAGTCATTGATTGTATGATCGTTAATATTCTTCCAGATCTAAAATTCTGTGGTTGCTGTTTAGGGCACCAACTCTATAGTGTCTCAAGCATATAAAATGTTTAAAGAAAAACAAGAGGAATGTCTAGGAAAAAGCAATGATTATTTTAAAAAATAGAAAAAGTGAATTTCAGACAGTATAGAGACAGTAAGTGAAACAGAGGGGTTTTCTGTGTAGCTATCCTAAAGTAAAAGTACAGGAACAAACAAAAGCAAAAGACACAATGATAAATCCATACACGAAATACTGACAAGAAAAGAGCACCTAGTCTTCTGTCTGCAGCGGGGAAAGCCAGCCCCCTCTTTCTGTCAAGTACACACACGAGGGCAAAAAAAAGATCTAGCAACAAAAAGGACTATTCTGGTTGGGCACGGTGGCTCATGCCTGTAAGCTTCAGCCTATGAAGCAGCTGGGGCTAGGGATCGCGGTTCGAGTCCTGCCTGGGGCCCGTAGCGAGACCAGGTTCCAAAAAAATAGCTGGGCGTGGTGGCATGTGCCTGTAATCCTAGCTACCTGGGAAGCTGAGGCTGGGGATTGCTTCAGTCCGTGGTACCCCGGGCAACAAGAGCCTGCGGTTCCACGGGCAAAAATAGTGAGACCTAGTCTCAAAAAAAAAAAAGGACTATTCTTCTGCACCCTCCAGTTGATATTCTTGGTCAGTATGTCTTTGGAACAAACAGTAGAGAACAAGACACTAAACAAGGTTGTAGAATTAATCTTCTTCAAGTAAGGAATTTGTACATTTTTACCATGCTGAAATTCATTTAAACACCTCAGCAAATGGCTGACTACAAGTCTGGTCAGAGAAAGAACATAGGTATGGGATGTCCTTTATTCCAGAAAGTAAGGGGATGCTCAGACACTAATAAGGTGAGCCCCAAGGGCCACACAGACTCTCACCAACCAAAACTGACACAATCTGAGCCCCAAAGAGTACTAATCATAACTGACTATAAATGAATGAATAAATAAAAACCCACGAGTAATATCAAAAGTGAACAGAAACAAAAGCCAATGCAAATAAAGTCACAGATGCCCTCAGTACAGGTAACTATTAGACTAACTGCTCATCCTGAAAGTATATATTTAAACATCTCTTTCAACCTGCTATATGCTTAAAAATTTTAACGAAAACTTAAAAAACTATTTCCCGGGCCATTTAAAAAAAAAGCCATTATTACTTTATGTAATGATAATCCAATGTCCTGTAACATCTATATTTTTAATAGCATATCCTAGATTAATGGTGTTTATGAGTACAAAACTTATAAAGAATAGTAAACTATAGAGGTCTATGGCATGATACAATGAATACAGACATTAATACAATAATATGTATGATCATTACATAATGCAATGAATACTGTTGCAAAGTATATGTGTTTCAAATGAATTAACTTGCCTTAAATTTACACAATGACACGTCAGATTGATTCCATTACTAAAAGAACCATCTAGAGTTTAAAAGTATATGCTAGACTGATTTTAAACTAAGGATAAATATTTTTCTACTTATGAATTAAAATTTGTATTTTAAGTATGTGTAGGTTTCTAAGTATTCAAAAAAACATGGTATCAGGAACTGATATAGTATCTTTAATATACAAATGAGCACATATAACCTCAGAAATTTGCATTCAATATTTAGAACCTATATGATCACATAAAAGATTGCAGTTAAAATTATACTGGGTAGAATTTGTTTAGTAAGAAGTGTATACATACTTGATATCTTCTGAGTGAAGGTGAATGTTACTACATGCTCTTCTATGACATTCTCTAAATGCTGCTTTTCTTCTTGTAGTGCCATTCCAATTAAATGTAATACCTCAAATACAAAATGTTTTGCAAATTTAGTAAAATAAAAATTAAGTATGTTTTAAATAACCCCCAAATTCACTATTAAGAAAAATAGTTACTAAAGAATAAGTGTTATTAAAAAACAATTTGAGGTACTAATTTTCATTAAATTCAAACTCTAAAGTTCATTTTCTGAAAAAAATTCTCAGCAATTTTAGTGAAATTATATCAAGACATGAGGCTCTAAAAAGAGAATTCAACCGTGAATTCATAGGATAAGCCTAAAACATTAGCACTAGAAGTGATCACCAATTCACACTACATAATTTTCAGTTTTATTCCATCCCTACACTGGTCTTAACTCCTCTAGTAATGAAGGATCAAATGTTAGAACTGAAAATATCCATCATGCAATGACCTAGTCCATGAAATTATCTAGTTTAATTTTTGTCTCACACAAAAACAGTATAATACACTCTGCATCAAATTAAGGCAACAATATACACTTTTGTCTTCAGTTTTTTGTGTACAGATACCAACAAGTTACTTTCACTACAAAATCACTAACGCACACAAATGTGTGTCATCAAACCTACCCTCTGCAGCATAGACTCAGACCAGGCGTATCCATTATGTTCTACAGCCCACTGCAGCACTGTTCCCATGATGCAAAGCATAACATCCGACTGCAAAATGTTAACCAGACTTGCAAACAGAGGGCAGAATGGAGGCAAAACTGGAGGTGGAAGAGCTGAAAGTGAAGTTACTGGTGTTAGATACTTTAAAGACAGTCATCACTCAAAGACTATTTCATCTACACACTACAATTGTATTTTACCTTCTCGATCAATCAAATGCATTGAAAAAGTTACGTAAATACCAACAGTATGAAAGAAAGCCTTGCTTTTACCTAAAAATATCTTCAGGTCTGGGACATTAACCCAGGAATGACTCGGCATAGACTGCTTGATAACTAGCATGTTTATCAGTCCTTTGGTCACTTGGAAAGATTTAAATCTTCCACTTCACTAAGAACAATCTATCAAGCTGGGCACGGTGGCGCGTGCTTGTAAGCGACAGCTTATGTAGTCGCGGCAGGGTCTGGGGATTGTGGTTCAAGTCCCAGCCGGCGCAACACAGCGAGACCTAGTCCCAAAAAATAGCTGGGTATGGTGGTGCGCGCCTGTAATCCTAGGAAGGTGACACGCCTGTAATCCTAGGAAGGTGAGGATGGGGATTGCTTGAGTCGGTGGTACCATGGGCAACATGAGCCAGTGGTTTCATGGGCAAAAATAGTGAGACCTAGTCTCAATAATAAAAAAAAAAGAACAATCTATCAAAAGGTAATTGAGTTTACAAGTAAAAGATACTAATAGTGAGATTTTAGGAGAGATGAAAAATACCTGGATCTTCCCTATTTTGTCTTTTCAATTTCCGTTGAGCTTCCTCTGCCTGATATAAAAGAAAATATGGACAGGAATTAATGTTACAAAAGTACTGACATAAGTTGATGTTTGCGGCATCATCTTCTACTTTTAAAAGATTTTTATCCTTGGTGTCACAACTCTCACTGTTGACATATCAAGGTCTATGTCTCTCACGCTAAAAGACTCTCTGAAATGGGTTATTTTTTGCTTAAAAAATGCAGGAAAAACATGTTCAAACCAAGTTGTTTGGGTTGACCCTAATACATACTTTAAAATAACATACGCTTCATGTTCAAGTTCTATTTAATAACATTTATTGGGGAAAAAAGTACTTTAGTTGATTGATAAAAGGCAAAATTTACCCAAGAATGATCAAGAACATTTTATAAATTACTACGGGAAAACACAGTATTAAGAAGTACCAATTCTAAAATGCGGGTAAAATGGGTTAACTGATTACATTTAACCATTTGTCAAATATAGGTTGACCATTTGTCATCAAAGCCAAAAAAATATATACAATTATATGTGTGTATGTATGTAATTATATAGATCTTATATATGTACATGCAAAACACTGGTGAAAACTCCAAAATGTTATACAGTTAATCTGTACACAGGTTATCTGTACTTTCTTTAAACCTTTAAGTTTCCCAAATTTCCTACAATAAATGTATTCTTTTCCAATGTGTGAAGAAAAAAATTGTCAAAAAAAAAACAAAAAAAAAAACCAACATAAGATCCCAATCCATCCCCAGTACACTTTATATATTTCTAATTACCTTCGACTGTTCTGCCCTTGAAAAGTGATAGAAATACAAATTGAATTCTTTGGCACACTCTGGTTTCAGTTCGTACATGCCTCGTCCTGTTAACCCGGGTTTTCTATAAAAAGAAAGGTCCTTAAAATATTACTACTAAAGTCGTGTATTAACTAATGAGACAGTCTTAGATAACAGAAAATCAGATCACTCATTTACCGTTAGAAGATAAGAGTTGCCACTACCTCCAATAATTAATTAGGCAATCTATACCCAAAGCTTTTATTTTGTTCAACCTGTTCACACTGAACTTGTCCTACGAAAACAATAAAATGATCACTGTAGTGGCAACAATGCAGTCTAACCACAAGGTGTAGGGTACATATAATAAAACATCTCCAAACAACTGAAGACCACTAAGAGTCATGTCAGTGTCTGTGTTTTGACATATAAAGGTGTTGTAATAAAGTTCTACCAAGAGGGAAAAAATAAGAACAATTTCTGGGTTTAGAAACTTTTTTTTTATATTTTCCCCAAGAGCACGCACTGTGTCTGTGCTACCTCAACACTGCTTGTGAGGCAACATAAGGGAAGAGAAAAAGGCTGCATTCAGAGGCCACTCCACAACTTAGGTGGTACACTCAAGCGGAAACAAGGAAAGCATTTTTAAGAAAATTCAAGGCATTTACTTAGAACACCTGTTCAAGTTATTTTTAGTTTCCTGAAACTATAAGCTATGCATACCTATTAAGAACACAGTGAAAATTCTCATAGAGTTATTTAAGTTGCCAAGTGTAATGTCAGAGCATAAAAATAAAACGTCAGTGAGAAATCTTGCTCAGAATTAAAATTTAAAAATTTTTTTCACTCTGAAAGTAACAGTTTTATTCAGTTCCATCTAAGAAAAGGACCAAGAAAGATGAACACATAAAAAAAACGAGAAATGAACTCACTTGAAATGAGCAACTGATTCAATTACATTCTCCATGCCAGTCTCCTTGTTCTCCTAAAGGTACAGAAAACAAGTAAATGTGTGTCACCATCATACTAGTATCTGCTGGTACTCTGAGCACTATGTAGTTAGCTCATTAAGCCTCATAGCAACTCTATGAAGTGGTACATAATGTGATTTCTACAGGTGTAAAATCCACAGTAAACACAATGGTTAATAAACAAGTATGGAAACATTTGATAAGCTAATATTCCTTTAGACTGATATAATAAAAAACAATTTACCACTATATGGAATCAAGACTACAGTTTTCAACAAGAGTTAAACGAAAACAGAGGCATATATGACAATTAAGTAACACCGATGTAAAATATCTGCAACATTTTCTGGAATGATTACACTTATTTCTTATTTATTTTCAGACATCTATTATTTTCCAAATCATATCCCGTTTATGACAAGAGGTTAATAGGGATTCTGTGACTAAAGAATTCTCTGGTTAAAAGGTTTAGTATACATAGTTGCTATCACTTTGTGCAAGGCACATACCAAATTTTACTCAAATTTCATTTTTCCTTATTCTAAAGTCTACATGAAACTGCCTTTAGGCAATTGCTCCCTCATTTAACAACTCAGGATTCACTTCCTCCATTAAAAAGTACAATTCTATTCTGATTAGTCATTTAGTGTTATTAAGAAACTGTTAATTACTGGTTTTTTTTCAGGAATAATAATGGCTTTAGACAGGTATTATCTGACATTTACCAAAACAAAGGAGAGAGCTCACTAAGGAGTCTTTGGATGTTTCAGAAAGGACCAGCACTGGTAAACTTTAAACAGCAAGGAACAATTTCTCACTCCCTCAATATAACAGGTCACAGCAGGATCTTGCACCTTATAACATCTCCTTGCTGACAGATTTGAGTTCTAAGGACAAACAGCATCCTTATCTCTTTCAGTGCTTCACTCTGAAAGAGTCTATTCCTATTTTCCCAATTTTTAGTGTTCTTTTTCCTAATTATTTCTAAAGAGTGATGAGTTATATGTCTGAGAACTATAGTTTTCATAATTGTGGGAAAGGTAGGTAGAGGTAAACCTATGCATATAAGATTGATAAAGCAGGGAAGGATTTACATAATTTTTTTTAAAAAAAAGGTTAAGTACTTACATCTTCAGGTAAAGACTTTACCAATTCACTATGAGCCATTGGTTTGATGCTCAACTGATGGATAATCTCCCGCTTAATTTCATCTGTAGCATTTACCTGTCCAATTCCTGGACTAAATCTCTCTCCTATTAACAATGGAAGAGTACACACACACACATTTAACACAGTCACAATGTTTAATGAGATAGAAACTCAATAGATCATACAATGAACCATATTTCTCTACTCAAGTCATTTTTTGCAATGGGAAAGTAACTGATGGGCTAGCAACAAGCTAGGGGAACAGGTGCTCCCCATTGAGACACAGCAGGTGAGCAGAGGCTATGGACAGTGGAGCGAGCACTCCAGTTACTATTTAGAAAGAATGGTCTCAGAAAGGCCGGATGGGCTTAACTGCAGTTAAGAATCAATGTGTATTGGTTACATTGGGAGCCCAGGTAACTGTTTTCACACCACCTGCTGCATGGTAACAGGGAGGGAGAACCTTCCTTTTTCTAATAGCAAATAAGCTATCCCCTCTGAAACCAGGTTTACTGGTTATCAGTTCCTGACAGTAATCGGGACTTTCTGCTCCATGAGGTAGGAGGAGGCAGAAGATACATAAATGGAAAAGATGGAGGGGGTGGGAATGAAATACAGGCAGTAAGATACTAGCATCTATTAACCATAAGTCTCAATCAACTTGGGATTACACTTCTGTACCACGAAATCATGGAGGGAAACATAAGATGTAAACAACAGTGAAGACTCCTAAATATCTTATTTCTTGCTTGCTAAATTCTTGCTCCTCCTTTTCTCCCCAAAGAGGCTTCCAGTTTATTCTGTTTTAGCAACTGTACACTCTCTTTTCCCCAAAGCACCAGTGAACACAGTGCTGTCCATCTAAACAGTCACGAGAGGAGAGAGAAATAGATTCTTCCCTTAAAACTGCGTATCAACTGCTCAAGACAAACATAGCTTAGAAATTCTGAACTTTGGCTTCTGCAAACCCTATAACTTAGAAATTTCTCAGACGAGTCAAACTTACCAACAAGCATTATAATGAGGTACAGCATTTCTTCTATTAAAGTATTGTTCTGCTGAACTACATCCTGTAACGAATGAGGGGGACAGAGCACAGAGACAGGAATAGGCATACTGTGTTATCTCAGATGACTGACATGACCCAAAGAAGCTTCTTCAATGCTGTGCTGCGATCTCACATAACATGCTCTTACCTTTTGTGTAATCTCCGAGCTAAACCTTTTCCCATAGTCTGGAGTACTGAAAATCTGATAAAGTTCAAAGCGGCTGAGCATTATCATCAGGAAATGATTTGGATCCATCATGGAGACACCTGTCTTTTTTTTTTTTTTTTAATGTTTGAGAGAGCGAGAAAGAAGGCCAAAGGGTTACTGAACAGTGAGAGAAAATTAGGTATACACAAGAAAAAGCAGCTATGTGCTCACTATTTTCAACAAAAGATGGAAACCCTTTAGCCCTACTCCCGGCTTGTGGTAGTTACAAGAATGGACAAGAATATAAGCTGGTAAAACAAAACAGGGCATAGGCCCCAAACACCCTAAACCCATACATCAGAGTAACATGAACTGAGGGCTCTCTCTCCTTTCAATGCTTTCATTAACTGTAGCCCTATGTATTAAGTTCTGAAGCCTTATTGCAGGGCTTTCTTATTACTGTTTGGTATATGGAACCGAAAAAAGCGCAATATGGCAATTAAGTTTCTGGTATTTTTTATACACACATTTTAAACTATTAAGAACTCTCAAACTAATTTTTGGTTGGAGACACTGTACCAGCTCAAGTGACAAATCTTAAACATTAGGTTGATTGACTGATTGACTGGTTTATTTATTGAGACTAGGTCTTGTTATTTTTGCCTGTGGAACAGCAGGCTCACGTTGCCTGGGGTACCATGGACTCAAGCGATCCCCAGCCTCAGTTTCCCAGGTAGCTGGGATTACAGGTGCATGCCACTACACCCAGCTATTTTTTTTGGGACTAGGTCTTGCTACGTTGCCCTGAGCGGGACTTGAACTGTGATCCCTGGTTCCAGCCGTGGCTTCCTAGACTGCTGCTTACAGGCATGCGCCACCATGCCCAGCCAAACATTAGTTTTAATTCTCCTGTAGTTGTATTTGTATAAATTCTAAATCAACTTGGTCTTTATTTTGAACCAACACTTTTTTGAAATTTACATTTCATGTAACTTTTTCTATAATTATGAAATTCATTCAGCAATAATAAGGAAAAACAGCTATGTTGACAAGCACTCTGGACAAAAAGGGGAGCCAGATACAACTGCCATGGTTTAGTGGAGGAGTTGGAAAGCACATAGCCAACTACAATCCAGAGTTAGGAATAGCCTGGCGAGCAGAAGCACTATGCTATATCTGCATTTTAGTGCTTTAGGGAAGGCTTCCTGGAGAAAACTAACAATGAACTGAATACCAAGATACAAAGAAGACTAAGTTACAAGGCAGACAGAAAAGGAACAGGACAGGCTGGGTAATCCAGGGAGCCAAAGACACAGGGTTTAGAATTCAAGAGAGAACATGACAATAATTATGGCAAGCCTTGAAAGTTTGGTTTTCAGGTTCTTGATTTTCTGTGTAGACCATGGAATAATTCACCAAGGCAGGGAACCCAAAGTAGACAGAAAGTACAGAGGGAAAAAAATGAGTTATTTTGAGCATGTTAAATTTGAGATGAAATCTAGATGGAAATAGTCTATGTTAATGATTTGGACCTTTATTAGACAGGGGTAGGTTGGAGTTAAATATTTGGGAATGACCGTAACTGCTTAGGCTCTGTGAAAATAATAAGAAAAACACCCCCCACAACCTTTAATTTTAATGCTTTCATATCATTACCTGAAGCATTACTATATCCTTGTCAAACATCTCACGCCTGCACTTCACATTATGGTAGTAATAAATCTAAAAGAAAATTACACAGGACAAATAGGTTTTTATTTGAGTCGCTCCCTTTCCTCTCTATCTCCAAAAGAGCACATGGGTTTATGGGGACACACCACCCCAACACCCCTCCCCAGCACCCCCCCACTCACTCTGGTTTCCCCAATAGTTAAAAGCTAGTTTAGTAGAGATTAATTTCAAATTTATATATTGCTACAGTCACTCTGTGGCTCCCATTCGGTTGCCAACCTTTTGGGTCTCCCAAAACGCTGTCTCAATAAGGCTTAATGCCACCAAAAACAGGAGAAAAAACTATCCCAATCCTTATTGTGGCTTAGAAAGCAACACTTCAAAATCTCAGAGCTATATTACTAGAACTTTTTAATTTTAGTAGATGAAATCTGGATTTTTATTGTGTTCTGAAAATATCCAACTTTGTTTCAAAAATGATGGCAAATGAAAAATCAACAAAATTAAATTCATGTCTATTTGATCATGTTTCCTGACAAAGTCTGAGTAAAAGTTCTAAAAAGGTTTTTGGTTTTACATTACATTTATCTTCTCAAATTATTTTAATATAGATATATAACTTTCAGTGACTAAGTATATTGAAATTTCAATCTTCATAGAAGCCAGAGAATGAATTGGAAACTCTCCACAGGATTAAAAAAAACCCTTACCTGATTTACCAGTGAGAATCCATTCCTTCTCCACATCCCTGCATGTACTTGGGCACATAAAACAAGACATCTAAGAGGGTGTTCTATCAACATAGGTGGGCTCAATTCACTCTGTATAAACAAACAAGAGAGACAAAATTCTCAACTCTACACAGAAGACTGGTTGATAGGGATAGAAGGTTTATATAAAACACAAATTAAAATTATTTTAAGGTATGCTTGTGCAACGGTTAACTTTATGGACCAGCTTGGTTAGGCTACAGTACTCAGGTTTTGGTTAACACCAGTATAAGTGTCAGAAGGTATTTTTTTTGATTTTTTTTTTTTTTTTTTT
>PVHY01016834.1:0-32818 GCA_004024945.1 Uropsilus gracilis
AAAACAAACAAACAAATAAGAAAAAATGAAAACAACCAATGGGACTGAACCATGGAGCGAGAGAGGAGGAGGGGGAAGATGGCAGGGGAGGTAAACAACAGGCCAAACAACCAACAACTGAACATCAACTTAACCAACCAACAATTTGCAGAAAAATGGGAGGAGTGACTGAAGGGGGGATACAGAGGGGGGATATGGAGGGTGGAGTAGGGATAAATTTATGCACAATTTGACAAATCAATAAAAAATAAAAATTAAAAAAATAAAGAAATAAACATAGAAAAAAAGGTAATATAAATAAAATAGTATATTCATTCAAAATGGAAATAAACAAAATAAATAAATAAAAATTAAAAAAAAAAGAAAGGCTCTCTTGCTGTCTTTTGGGTCAGATTACAACTATGCTATTTCTTATAGCATCTTCCTCAAAATCCTCCCATTCAGAAAACATTCCTTGAACATTCCCATAGACAATCTGGATAGCTAATCTCCTATTCACTAAAATATTCAGTGGTTTTCTAATGATTTGCATTTGTTGCTTTGATGCTTTTTAAATCTTGCATTTCCCACTGTTCCCTTTGTTGTTTTCCCATAAAAGTTTACTCTCACAGGCTACTCTCATTTGTTCCCAGTGCCACTTTTACCACACATTATCTATGAGCAGCCACATGTGCCTGCTCTGTAAGTGACCAAAGTCTTGACCTAGCATGGATCATGAGAAAGAATCCAATTCCTCATTCTCTGAAGACACCACAGTCATTACAAACACAGCTTTGCCTTTAGGGGAAAGGAAAATGCCAACTGAAGCAGGTTCCACTACTCTCTACAGATGAAAGTCAAAGAGTCTTACGGAGGTGCCCAGGCATATAACTGGCCTACCAAAACAGAAGAAAAAAAAAAGTCAAAACTCCTTCTGGAAAGTAAGGCACACATTTGTGAGCATCAACTAACATGCCAGATACTTCCACAGCAATTTGAGGCCAAGAGTGAGAGAAAAGAGTGGGCTCCTGCCACCGCCCAGGACAGGCACACTGGGGAGAGGAACTAGCGGAAATAAACAAAGGAAGCAGCCTTTATAATGAACTGGAGCTTCAGGTTCCTTAGCATCCGAATTAAGGATGGAAAGGAGGATTGACCAAAAGAACACAGTGAAAATACTGAACAACCACTCCATCGATGAGGAGAAATACTTAGGCGAACTCAGAAGAGATCAGACAGACATAGAGGAAATGAAGTTCTGAAAAATACTACATGCCAACTTTGAAGGCAGAGAAGTATATGCAGATGGATATTATGCCCAGGCATATGTGCCCACACAAGCACAATCCTCTAACAAGAGGTTTGCTCTGAGGCAAGACCTTGAAGAAAGGCAAGGTCACAGCAGCCCTGGATAGAACTCACAATGAACCCAAAGTGTACAGCATGGACTCAGCAGATGAACGGTGAGCGTGCACAGTGAGATTAGCAGTCAGTTGACAATAGCTGAGCCCAGTTCTAGTGGGCAGACAAAAGAAAATTTAGTTTGTATATTTACATTAAGAGGAAGGATCTGAGTCAAAAATTCAGAACATGATCTATGGACCACAATACACGTATATGCAGACCAGAGCATACACTCAACAGGCAGGACACAGGACAGAACCAAGGTTGGATGTGGATGTTCATTCTTTAACTTAAAGGTTACACATTCATTTTAATGGATATTAGAGAATAATTCAGTGAGACCACTGAACTTATGTTTTCAGAGTGCACTGGGCAGGAATAGGCCTTGTAAAAAAGTGAGTGGCTTTAAAAGAGAGTGAGTTGCTGAAAGTTGACTTTAAAAAATGAATTAACATGAAGTGGCACTAGGAAAACTAGATAGCTGCATGCAAAAGAATGAAACCAGACCACTATCTCACACCATAATACAAAATCAACTCAAAATGGATTAATGATTTGGATATAAGACTGAAACCATAAAATATATGGATGAAAACAGGCAAAACACTCTGTGGCATAAGCTTCAGTGATGTCTTTGCTGATTCATCGCAAATAGTAAGGAAAGCAAGAGGACATAAATTAATAAGACTGCCTCAAACTAAAAAGTCTCGACACAAATGAAAAGAAACTGTAACTCAAATAATAAGATACTCTACTGAACAGGAAAAAATATCTGTATACCATATATCTGACAAGGAGTTGATCCCAAAGATTTACAAAGAACTCACATAACTCAACAAAAAGAAAAGAAATAACCTAATATGGGCAAATGAGTTAAATAGACACTTCTCCAAAGAAGATATGCAGATGGGCAACAGACATATGAAAAGATGTCCAGCATTACTATCATCATCAGGGAAATGCAAATCAAAACCACAACGATATACCACCTCACATCAGCGAGAATACCCATTATCAAAAAGACCAGAAACAACAAATATGGCATAGATGTGGAGAAAAATGAACCCTCTTATATTACTGGTAGGAATATAGATTGGTTCAACCCCAATGCAAAACAATTTTCTCAAAAGATTAAAAAATCAATCCCCTACAAGACCCAAAAATTCACTTGAAGAATACAAAAAACACTAATTCAAAAGGGAACTTGCATTTCTATGTTCACTGCAACACTATTTATAACAGCTAAGCAATGGAAACAATCTAAGTGCCCAAAACCACATGCATGGATCAATAAGGTGGTATATATACACAATGGAATACTACTCCGTGATCAAAAAAGACAAACTCATATCATTTATAGCAACATAAATGGAGTTGGAAGCGATTATGCTAAGCAGAAGGAAAAAGATGGACACCAGATGGTGTCCCTTATGGGTAGAATATAGAAAAACCAAAACAAAGGGTCAGATAAGGCCAAACTTAAAAATGAGCCCTGAAAATCAGCTACAGAATTGAGGAGCCAAAAAAGGGAGGGGAGAGAGGGAGAGAACAAAGTGGGAGGGAGCACAGGGGACTAGGTGGTGGACTGCGAGTGCTTTGGCAATAGGGGCACTATGGTAACTACACCTGAAGGGGAGGGATCTGATGCTCCCAAAATACAAAGAATAATGTAAACCAATGGTCACCTCAATTAAAAAAAATTAAAAGAAAGTAAACAAACAACAATACATGAATTACATGCTTATGGCCCAAAGAGTGAATGAAAGTAGATGTAAATAATTCAAGTTGGTAAAGTTATGAGCTAGGTACAGAAAGAAACTGCATACTGAAAAACATTATTATGAAATACACAGTCATTATTATGAAATATAAAATACATTTTCCCCCTAGAAATTACCTGTAGTGTTTTATCTATACCTTAATTTCAGAGAGTAGATGTAGCAAATTGCTTTGATAAGGCTGTTTTCTATCTCTGTCCACAGGCGAGACCAAGGAGAAAGGGAAGGTGCATGAAGACTTAATAGCTCACATCACTGCTCAGTTAACAGACCAGGGCAACAGGATTACACCCCAAGAGAGGCAACTGATTCCAGAAAGCTCCTGGCCCAGTGTTTGTCACAGCAACTCACCCCCCCCCCATTTCCTGGGTGCTTTACAAGCCAGGTCAGATACCATTTTCCCAGAAAAGAAAGGGTTTCAAAAACTATGAAAAGTGTATGGCCATGTACATATTGAAATACTTTTCAGTGAAAATGTTTCTTCTCTGAGAAAGAGGGGATGCCAAGCATGCCACGTGATCTGAGTTTATGTAGATTCCAGTCCTGCTTGCAAGAAGCAACTCCTACCATTCAGAGGGAAGATACAACACTCCCAGTCTTCCTGTCTACCATCCTTTGGTCCACTGTCGGCAGACAGGGACCTGGCTGCTTGATCTGCAGCTTAGGCAGGTCTGCGTTCACACACCCTTAGCTTTCATCCTCTGTCTTGTGTGATAAAATTAATCTTGGGTACATATCTAATTGATTTGTTCCTAATCTCCCCCTAGTTTCTTACATGGTCCCAGAGTAAGCTTTAAAATCTGCTCCAAACTTGCTTTGGCTTCATCTAACCTCAAACTCAGCACTGTTTTAAATTTAAAAGAACTTTCTAATACTGTGTGACCTGTCCTGATCTGTGCTGGACATTGCTCAGGACAGAATATTAGCTGACCGTGGCTCTCCTGGAAGGAAGCACATCACCATGCAGATGCCTTGTTTATGGCAAATGTGGCTAAAGATAGGCCTGTCTGTTGCAACAGGAGGGGCCTGGTTACCTGCAGATCACAGAGAATGACCTTAGCCAAATATTTAAGAGGAACACAGGCTATCATTCAAAGGGAGACTAAGACCAGTAAGGGTTCAAAGCCTTAAAATTGCACATATCCACTGACTTGGAAATCCTTCCAGGAGTTTATCTTAAGGAAATGATCATGAATAGGAACAGATTTAGTTACAGGGACAATAACAGTAGCTTTATGTATGAAATGAAATATTTAAAACAACTCAAATGGTGCTAAGTACATAAAGATGCAGCCATATTATGGGATATGGTGACATCATTATGCAGTGATGTTTTGAAAGTGGTTAAGATCTGTTTCCAAGAGTTATGATAAGGAAGGTCATTACCTCCATAACTAAGAAAGCGAAAGATGACTATCCACTCTATTTACAGAATGCTTACTATAAGTCTTCTGAGGTGCTTTTGCCCCTACAACAATTCTCTGAGATAGAAACTGTTATTCCTATTTTTCAGGAGACCGAAGCCCTCAGATGTTAGATAATTTGCCCACGTCACACACAGCTAAGAACAGCAGAGGGGAGATTCCTCACCCAGACAAGCTGGCACCAGTGTGCGCTTTCAACCCTCAAGTTGAACTGCCTGTCTGAAAGTACCTGTCTCAATGAAAGCAGTTACGGTGCTGACTTACCAGGCCCTAGTAAGCATGAAGCATTCACTTATCAACTTCCCTCATCCATTGTGAGCTCCTTAAAAACAAGGTTTCATTTTCATATCCCCAGTTCTTTTACGTCCCCAGGCAGGTATCACAAATGTTGATGATGCCAATGAGCCAGCCCTAGTATCCACATGTGACTAAACAATAACTAATAATATTAGCAGCAGCTCTATCACAACAATTTTGCCAGGTACTTAATGGCATAACTTCATTTAATCCTCATAGCTTTGGCAGGAGTCAGTCACTATTACCCATCCTTTACAGATGAGCAAAGGAAGGCCAGGAGAAGTTTAAAAAACTTGCCCAAAGTTGTCACTAACACAAGGAGCCAGGTCTGACTGATGTCAGGCAGAATTTGAACTTTCAACTCCCATACTACACCACTCAACCCTGATATTACAAAAAAATGAAAAAGACTGAATGTTTCAGGGTTTGATAATCACCACAAATAACTCAGAAATCCTGAGATAAAAAAAATTGAGTGAAATTTGTGGTGATAACAAGGAGGGCATTATGCTCTAATTAATTCATTAATTAGTTTAATACATTTATTATTAATAAATTAATAAATTAATAAAGGCATTAATAAATGCCCACTCTATGCCAGGCACTGTGAGAGATGGAACAGAGGGGCCAGCAAAACCATGTCCTACCTACACAATCACAGTCTAGTGGGGCACGTGACTCATACTAATAAGCATTTAATCACAAACTGATCAAAGGAAAGGAAACTGGTTGTATGGGAGCCACTAACAAAAGGTGGGGTGAAGAGGCAGGCCTGAGCTGAGCTCTTATTATGTAGGAAGAGAGGTTCAGTTGTTTGCCTAAAGGAGCTGTGGAAAGAGAATCTTAACAAGCGGGCAGCCCATGCCTTTCATTGGCAGCAATACTGCTTCCACACTTGTCAGGGGCTGGGTGGGTACAAGGACACACGGTCCGTAAGGGCCCAAGAGTCAACAGCACAGAGAGGCTGTGTGTACCCGAGTGGCTGGGAGGCAGTTGGACTCACGTTTTTCTGTGGACTGCACAGTGTGGAAGAGTGTCAGGGGCCTCTCACTGCAGGATGGAGGCTTGGAGTCACTGCTCTTCTTCCGGGACAGATGAAGCTGGGCATTGGTGAGAGGCACATCAGGCACAGTGTTAAATATCTGCAAGTGAAGTTTCACAGAAAGATTACATATTGCAGTGAATTTACGGAGAAAGCACATGCTTAATCCAGTCCAATGAAAGTTTCTTGGTGTCCTGAAACTGGCAAAACCTGAGAGACCACCACCATATTCTCAGAACTTTCTTTAAAACACCCCTAGGAATTACCATGAAACATTCGCCTTTGAACATTTATTCCAGCGTTTGATAACCAGTTTCATTTTTAATCTCTTCTACTCTCACTTCCACTGATCTTTTTCTGTTGTTCTCTGCAGGGGAAATGGAAAGAAGCTACCCTACAAAATGGTTATGCTATGTCTAAGTCCTGTTAACTATATTTAGAAGAATAAACTATATTTATTTTCTCACCAATTTTGTCTAGAACTGATTAATCAGTCAAAATTCCTTTATTTTCCTCAACTAATTTCATTTCTCAGTTCTATTTATGAGAATCCATTGCTTCACAAATCTCTCAGGATGTAAAAACTATTTAAACAGCATTCCAGAAAGAACCCAAAGGAGGGTACTATTTCCAAGTGCTCAACCATCATTAGATGGAGAATCCTTGAATTCAGCAACTCTGTTGTCATTGACACTAAGCATCTTATTTGTTTGTTTTTATTTTTTAAAAATGCATTTATAAAGAGCATGTTACTGAAAAGGGAGACAGGAGGTTGTTTTTCCTTCATGATAAAAGTGATATAAGCATTACAGTTTGAAAATATAGTAAACATCCAAAAAGTAAAAAGAAAAACTTCCCCAGTTCCACTATTGAAAGGTGGAGTTTTACTTTCAAGAGTTTTTTTTTCTTTTTTTAAGTTTTTATTATTTTTTAAAGGTCTATGGTTTAAAAAAATGAATAGAAAATGTAGACAAAAACATCACAGACATGATATAGCATCGAGTAGCTTCCACTGCTGAAATGTTTACCATAATTACAGTAGGAATAGTCACTATGTGAGCTTTCATGAAACTAAGTTCTGTCATTCAGAGCAACAGGTACTGTCCTCACCATTTACAATGAAGAATGAGGTAGAGACGTTAAGCTGTCATAATTACAGATAGCAACATGCTTTACTTTTCTAGTTTGCTTCTTAAATGCATATGGTAATAGTATTTCATGCAGTCAACAAGATCTTTTGAGCATCTACCAGATACCAGGCACTCTGGATATAACAATGCTAGATATAACAGTGCTCTCTGTTGTTACAGTGTGCATACAGTAGCTGTGACTTATTATTTGCCATACCAAAAGTAGGCTAAGTGTTTTGCAAGAGTTACTTAATATTAAAAGCACAATTTTCCATAATTGGGATTATATTCTTTTATATTTGGTATCCTATACATTTTGTCTAACTTTACATCATAACATTTTCCCCTTCATTAAAAATAAAATTGTGTCACTCACTATTGTCTCTGATGTTTTGGAGTGAGTCTTCTTCTGCCATCTTGAGAAATAAGAGGATGATGGAGGCACCCTCCATTGTCCTTCCCTGGGTAGCCATGAGCATATGAGAGTTTTTCTCATGGCTCTTTCTGTGCACTCATGCTTTAAAAGCAGAAATCAGAAGTTGATATATAGGGAACAAAGTCCCAAGAATTAGAAGAATTTCAGCCAAAACAGCTGCTCTCCATGGTTTGGTAGGTTCTTGGGCTCCAAAGATGCCAGCCAGCTGGTTAAGTCAGTCTTGTTCCCAAACACAGCTGTCTGAAAACAGCACTATCATATTTACCCTAGGGGACTGGAATTTTCAACAAAATAAACTCAATCACTTTGAGTTCAAGTGAGGCGAGGGGGTAAAGGAGAGAAAGGGACTTAAAGCAAAATAACAAAATTCTGCTGGCTTTCAGTGAAGTTGGTACCCCTAAAAATAAGTACCAGTGGTACATGTCTCAAAGTTCCCTTTCACTATCAGCAAGAAAAGAAGAGAAACTACAGTTGTTGCTAAATCCAAGAATCACAGCCTCTAAGAAGTTTTTTCACTTCTTTACTTTGTTCCTGAACAACTCTTGAGGCACAGCCACTCTTAGGTAGCAGCCTAATGGCTCACTGTTATCATTGATATTTAAACACTGTTCCCAAGAATGAGGCTCTTCTGATTTTATTTTTACCAGTTATCTACTAATAGTATTGTAAGAAAAGATAAACCAAATCTGATATCTGTGTTATTCAGATACATGTATTGCAAAGATGATGAGAAAACAGAGTTTGTATGAGTGCCACATGAGTGCCACAAC
This sequence comes from Uropsilus gracilis, assembly GCA_004024945.1. Lineage (NCBI taxonomy): Eukaryota > Metazoa > Chordata > Mammalia > Eulipotyphla > Talpidae > Uropsilus > Uropsilus gracilis. The sequence continues at coordinate 8,261 of PVHY01016834.1, forward strand.
AATTTCTTTGCTTTTGCTACTAAATGGTTTCTGTCGTGCTTGATTATTTTGGCAGAAGTTTGGAAAATATTTTAAGAATTAAAACAATTACTTCATATAGAATCTTAAAAAAAAATAAACACTGTTCCCACATGTGAACATTTGCACCTGCCAGGCACTGTACTAGACACTTTGCAGGTTTATCTCTAAGACTAAGTCAGCTCAACATAGAGAGTAGGTGACCAATCTTCCCAATGAGAGATTTTCTGGTCTGTCACATAGCCAAGCACTAAAGGGGCTGGGACCAGAGCCCGAGGGCTGCTAATGTCCATGCTCTTTCTCTCCTCAGCACCCATTATTCAGTCAGCATGTGTTTTTCAACCAACCTTCACTAGAGAAGCCAGTGGTCCCTTTTGGACTTTAACAAAGCAAAATAACAAAATTCTGCTGGCTTTCAGTGAAGTTGGTACCCCTAAAAATAAGTACCAGTGGTACATGTCTCAAAGGTGCCTTTTAGCACCCTTCTGACTCAAATTCATCATGTCAGCAATCCTGAGCTCAAAACATCTGAACACAAATTCACACTTAGTGCTAGATGCTGATCTCCTGACTTCTAGCTTTCAGATCGTGTCCCTAATGAGTTACTGGTAATGAGATACTTGCCACACTACAGGGGGAACAAAGACAATATACATACATTTTCATTTCAACTGTCAACAAAATTGTGAGTATTTATGCTGTCCTAAAAATTGTGGTAATATACGGCAGACACAAAGAAGAGTAACTTGGGATGGAAGATTTAGGCAGATGTAGTGAAAAATTACTTCCAAAACACTGTTTAGACCCAGGTAAGCAGGAAGAGACATGGGGACACATGAGAGCACTTCATTCTGCACAATGGTTGTTTTCTCTAAAAGAAAAGTGATTTGGCATACTAGAATCAGTTCTAGATTTTTGCCTTGGGCAAGTGCTATAGTTGTGAAGGCTGGTTCTCTTGGACTCTGTGTGAACCAAGTCCAGGCTTCTAAAGAGTTATGACAGTGTTACTCTCAGGATCAAATGCAATAATGTGCAAGTGAGCACTATGCAAGATGTGACATGCCAGATACGGGACTGCCACCACCATTATTACCAAGTGTTTGTAAGGTGGGAGGTCAAATTCTAAATCAGGCCAAGTCAGGGAAGACAACACAAACTTTCAGGAGGCTGGGAAATTACTCCCCAAATTACTGTTGCTCATTTAATTCTGAAACCTCAACACAAGCATGTTATTCAACAGTGCATATTACCTGGTCAGCTTCTAGCCAGGCCAGGAGTTTTCCTGAAGTTTGAGTTGCAATTTTGATGAGAATATGAATTATTCACAATTTTGTTGCTTATTTCAATTTTACTTTGTTTGGAAATATGATTTCAAATGATCCAAATGAAGTTTGCTTTATTCTGATGAGAGATAACTGCATGCCCGAACCCACTGAATGGTGGGGGGAAGCTCAAATAATCTATGAGCAATGGATTCCTGGAGTTTTTTTCTTGTGGCTGCAATAGCCTGCTCATTTCACAGAGACTTTCCAAATTAACACAAAAGAGGAGATTTGCTCTGTGTTCCTGATGCCCCATGAATTCTGTCCAAACTTACAAACTGATTCTGACTTAGGAATGCCTAAGAAATAAAAGTTATTAAAGACCATAAGCCTCTGGAAGTTCCTGGGGAATAGTACTGTACAATAAAAACATTACTCCAGATAAATTTTCCAAGTATCCCCAATTTCAAGCTTCCTAAAAGTGGAATTAGCACCCCCATAAATACCAAGCTACTATTTCCTCTTTAAGTAACAGGGCAGAATTGTCAAGGCAGTTTGGCCTCTGTGGTCAAAGACCTGGGCAGAGTGTTGGGTTTGCACAATAAGCAACACCTGTGGCTATGGTGGCCCTATCATCACTGCCATCAGCATCACTGCCATACCCCTAAAACAAATATAGAAAAGGAGTTTAGAGCAACTATTTGGTTGGCAAGCACACAGGCTTTGGAACTAGGCAAACTAGGTTTCCATTTGGAAAAGAGCTTAACCCCTCTGAGTCTGTTTTCTGTGTGCAAGTGGAGAGTTGAACAACTAGTAAAAAGTATGCACATAAAACAAATGCTTAACAGTACCTGGCAAAGAATGGGCTGCAGGTAGTAATAACAAACAATACTACAAAATAACCAAAATGTATTCAGTGCTTGTCACACTAAATTATTTACATGGATTATCTTATGGTTTTATAATAGCTCTATTATGGAAATCCTATTACTGCCATTTTGTAGGTGAGAAAATTGAGATTGATTGACATTAATTGATTGTCCAAGGTCAGGTACAGCTGGACTGGGACTTAGCTGACCAGATTTTAATCACTTATGGCCTTTGCACCTATTAAAAATTTGAGAGATAGGAAATGAAAAGAACATATGATTTGCAGTTTGAGGCTCTGATTTTAGTCACTACCTTTGTCACTATGGGAAGGTTACATAACTCTCTGACCTTCAGATAATAAAACTCATCTGTGAAAACTCCAAGGGAAGACTGAAGCACATAGTATAGTTTGACACTGAGTATTCTAAAGACAGTATTGTGTTCAATAAAATATAAGAAATGAAATAACTGGCGACCCAACAATGAATTATTTGCAGTCAGGACACGAGAATTTAATTTGTAAGTGCAAATTTAATTACTGCTCTTTGCAAAACATTGATCATAACTGCTTGCAGCAATGTCAGATTTTGCTGTTCTTTTTCCCTTGTGTTGTCTATAAAATTCAAATTTTACTGGCCCTGACTCAGGCCCATCTTGACATTATAGACCACTGACACTTGAGGAATTTGTTCTTGGTCATGTCACATACACATTTTTATATGTTTTCAATCCCATCTGTCATATGCTCTTGCAATTTACAAGGATTAGGAATCTCCCTGTAATGTGTGTGGTATACTCTTTATTATGTGCTGTGATTTTTATGAGAGGAAAATTAGTCATGATGAAGAGTTCCTAGTCTGTAACTGCAAAGTAGCTGTAAGGCAATAAATCAACAAAAGAGGCCTGGGGATTATAACACAAAACAGAAAGGTTTCTATGAGAGAAGAGACAGTATTTTTCTGAGACACAAATGCATCAGGGTCGCAAGTAATAAAGAGCAACAACAAGTGTGGGCTGGCTTAATCTGAGGAGTGTCTGTTTTGGGAGTGGAAGACTAGAATTATTGAACATGGCTTATGAACTGCCACACTTTCTCAACACAGACTGGGGAGTAGGACGGCTTAGGCATGAGAAGCCATTTCCATTGGAAAGTCTGGGCAAATCTTTGCAGGGCTCATTTACTGTGATAGTTAAGAAAGCAAATTCAGAGGCTGTAGAGAGTTTTTAAAGTACGAGCGGAAGTCTGACATCCTGGTGAAATCAGCATTTTGGCCTAGGGGTCAACAATGTGGAAAGCAGTTTCAGACACTTGATCAAAAATCCCTCAACAGGAACCAGTTACATATGTAACTATGGGGTCACAGAGACACCCTGAGTAAAACTTGAGATGCTGGGATCTTCCCTAGCTCCTGAAAGACTCTTTTTCCTGTCATTCTGATGAGAAGAACAGATTAAAACATATAAGAATTTGCCCTTTATTTGAGCAATATTAAAGGGGTTTCACAATTTAATTAATGACTGCTTTATTTGGGGCTTACTTGGGGGCCCACACATGTTCAGAGTCACAATTTTATCTCATTAGAGTACTATGCAGACATAGCACATGACACTGAAAAATGAAAATTATCTTTTGATGGAAAAATTTAAACCTACCATACAAGTAAATCTGGTTAATTTCCAATCCTTCCTTGGGTAGGACTAGAAAGAATATACTCAGTAACTAATGGAAGGAAGGGTACCAACAACAAAATCAATAAAAAATGAAAAAAGCTATGACCATAAAATATAAAATCAGCTTCCCAAGCAAGCAACAGTGCAGGGATTATCTCAGTGTTGTAAAGATATATATTATGATGATCATCATCACCATCACTATTAACTTGGCATATCAACAGCTTCTTGAACTACCAAGGAAAAGAAATCACAGTGCCAAACACTTGTGAGATGCCAGATACTATTCAAACCAATTGCATTTTTAAAATTGTATATTTTGTGCACAAATTTTAAGAGTGGTACCACAAACTTCAATGGCACCAATATTTCCATAAAATGTTTCAAAAAAAAAAAAAAGACAAGGTAGTTTTGTGTGCCCAAACCAATAAAATGACATTGAAAGACATACCATTTTAATGTGAATGCAAGTTTGCTTAGTACTTGATGCTAAGTGAAGTCACTCATGGTTGCTAGCTCTTCTTATAGATATGTGGGATTAAAAGCTAACAAGTATTATATAGAAACTCTGATTTGGGGGCATTTCCAAGAACTAACAGACCAAAGATCAACACTTCTCTCTCATCCAAAACAAACTAATGGATTATGAAAATAATTTTGATAACTTGTTTTGAAACATACCAGTAAGGCATTGAAAGGGGCCTAATACAAGCATACAGGGCACAGCACATGTACACATGTGCACTATTGTCATCTTTCTTGTGCAGAGATCCTATTAAGGGCCATAACATAAAGAAGAATCATGCTTGCATGCAGTTGTATACTAGAATTTAACAGCACAGTGTTAAACACACTCTCTCTCACAATTTATTCGCTGAGTTTCATGTTTAACCAAAATCATGCAAAAAAAGGCAGTCTGTTTTCCTAACACAGTCATTCTTCCTAGATGTCTACATTTTCCATTGACAAGTTGGGTTTTAAAATTTACCATTAAAAATGGTTACAAAGGAAAACATTGCAAGAAATAGCAGAAATTCTAGGCTTTGGGATATTGCAGACAATAACAACATTCAACAGTTTATTTTGTTTTAAAATCTAAACTAGGAGCATATTAATATTAGTGACTTCCATTATAATCCCCAACTTTTGGACTATGAGATGTTTTAAGACTGGTGTTAAGCTGGAAATTGGAAAAGATTCTGTCCATATAGAATTGGTAATTTATAATAATGACCATGAACTTAAAGCAAGAATGGAAAGAGACAAAATCCTTGTTCTCCAAACTGAACTCAGAAATCAGACCAAGAGTTACTATACTCTCAATCTATTCTCTTTAGATATCAGATAATATAAAAGGAGACCCCACTGATAGGAAATGATGCCATAAGCTAATATTTCCCTACAAGAAGTCTGGCAAGAAGAACTGAACTTTAAAAAAGTTATATTTTACTCCATATTATAATAAGTAAAGATTGTAGGTTACAGGTTGCACTCAGAGTAAGGCATTTTACATAGTCATAAGTTGACAACAGTATGGTTCTGTTATTTATTTAATGGATGATTCTAATATCAACAATTTGTTCAGCTTCCAGAATATCCTTCTAATGTGCATTTTACCAATCAACTTGAAAACCTCTAAAGGCTCCCATTTTCAGGTAAAAATGGAAAACTTTTTTCAAAACTTTCAAAACCCTTGATGGATGGGCTGAATCCAACTGTCTGGTATCATCTTCCACCACTTGCTAACATATGACCAATAGTTCTTCCACATCCATGTCGTATTAGTACAGAGAAATTGATTAATATTGATTAACGTTCTTCTGAAAGGCTGTCCCTTCTCTAACCACTCTTTTCTCTGCCTAGACAACATCCACATATTTGTCAAAACCAAAAATCTAAGCAGAATTATATTATTTTGCATTGTGGTTCCATAAACTTTATACTGAGTGTCACTCAGCATACCTTATTGTGGTCAGTTATCCTTATTAAATAGGAGATCTTTGGACCAAAAAGCCCCTATCTTATTTAATATGGCAAATAATAGATGCTCAGTAAATGTTTCTTATTAACTAAAGCTTAGCTTATGGATGCAGTCTGAAATCCAACCCTTGCTCTCCTAGCAAGCTGTTTCTTTCTTAAACTCTCTTCACTTCAACTTCATGATTTATAAACTAGAACTATAAAAAAGTGGCCTTATTGTGTTGCTATGAAAATTAAAACATGGTGTATTAACACATGATGTATATATAGCTGGTTCATAAAATATTTTGTGGACAATAGGCTACAAGTAAAAGTTAGCTGTTACCATGAAGATTTGTCCTTCTAGACAGTGTATATTAAAGAGATCCATTAGCTTCAACTGAATAAATAAATCAGTATGTATTTACTAACATGGGAAAAAGAACCTTCAGGAACCTCCAAAAAGAATACATGCACAACTCAGAAATATTGTGGATTCAACTTCAGATCACTGTAATAAATCAAGTAGTAAATTGAGTCACAATGTCTTAGTACATTTATCCTGTTAAGCATGCAACACACAGCATTATGACTAAAAATTATACACGGTGACACAGAGACATGAGGTGAGCACATGCTACTGGGAAAATGGCACCAATAGCCTTTCTTGACATAGGGTTGGTACAAACCTTGAATTTGGAAAAATAATACAGTATCTACACAGCGCAACAAAGACAGGTACACCCATAAAGTACTTTTGGGCTTTTTTCTATCTTCATTCAGGGATATTTATTTTCTACAACTGCTCCCAACATTGCTTCCCTCCCCCCAGATCTGCTGGGGATGTTGAGGAGAGCACTGAGGGTAGGTCTGAGTGAGCACACTTAACCTGACCAAATGGTAGGCATGTGTGAAACATGTCACTAAGGCTTTCACAAAGGAGGTACACACAGTTTTCTGTGAAAAAAAGACTCCCAGCAAGGGATGTTTCTAGATGAACAGATACACTCTGAGGGTGTGTGGATAGGCCAGTGTCATCATAAAGGAGTTCATCGTCATTTGTAACCATTGGGCTGAATGTATAGTCTTAATCCTTAGTCAACAAATTTGGGGTGAAGGGGATGAGAGTATGAGTCAGATGCTTTAGCCAACTGAATGAATCACAGAGCTCCTTTTCCTCTCTTGAAAACAAATATTTTATCAGGTGAAAGAAACTGAATTTTTCTGGCTAGTAAGTACTCTCAATATCTCTTTTTCCTAAATGCCAATTTTTAAAGACAAAGATACATATTTTTAACAGTTTTAGCCAACAGTGAGTTAGTAATCCACACTGAGGCTTATAAAGGGAATCTGAAGTCTGTGCTTATCAACACCAAATTGTTGTGTAAAAAGTGGCAATTCTGAGGAGAAACAGAAGAACATTTTCTGTAAGAAATTCCAAGATGTTGCCATTGTTTGACATCAAAGCCTTTTCCACAGGGAACTGGATGAAAACATGCTCGGCTCAGAGAGTAAGGAATCACACTTGCATGTGGAATGAGGAATTACACCTGCAAAACTGCAGCACACAATTCTTGCCATGTCTCAATGTGCACACTGCTCCCCCCATCCAGAGAGGAGGTCTATTTTCTACCTGTTCAATTTGGTTGGAATAGTGACATGCTTTGACCAACAGAATGCACTAAAACGAAGCTATGTCTGTTACAGACCTAACCGTTAAGAGGTCTGACAGCTTCTTGCAGTTGACGCTCTTAGAATTTCAGTTCAGATAATTAAATGATGAAGGACATAACAGGGAGGGAGACAGAGAGACTGTGTGGAAAGGATCAAAGTATTCCAGTAAGAACTGGAACAAGGACCAGCCACGTGGAGTAAAAACATCTTCGATCTTCCAGTCTCAGTCAGACTATCCTGGATACCATATAAAATACACATGGACCTGCCACAAAATTTTGAGTGCAAACTGTGGGCATAAAAAGCATTGTCTGCTTTAAGTCATTAGGTTTGGAGATGACATTTTACAGAAACATAACAGTGAAATGGTCACCTTACAATTTTTCCTTTAAGTTCGTGGCTTATAAGTAGCTCCGGAGGTTTGATGTCTATGTTTCTAGATCCTCTTTAAGAAATCTCTTATATTTATTCCTGGATCTCTCTCAATTTTATTCCAATGCATAAAATGAATACCTTATTTAAAATATTCCTGACAACATAAGACAGAATTATGCCAGTAACTGTGGAGGACATATATGTATGACCTGTATTAGGGGTTGTTTCAAGCAAGAGGACATATGTTATCAAATACTTTGTATTGGGGGACAGGCTTAGAGATAGTTAGAAAGCATTTCTTGAAGTGAGATTTCATTATTTTATCCAATTCCTCACAATAAAGTTAGAAAAGTGGTCACTCCTGGGTATGTGTGTATGTACATGTGTTTCTAGAAAATTTTAACCAAATCTAAGGAACTACCCACTCTAGAACATTAACTAAGATCTTAGTAGCCTGGAATTTAAAGAACAAGACTTTGACAACATTCATCTGAAGTCACAGAGATAGCTTGTCTAACTGTGATAAGTTCTACTGAGAGAAAATTCACCCAAAGTATTGTCTTCAGAATGCCAGGGGTCGGGGCATGGTCTAGGATGTTTATGATGCCTATGAGGTGAACATCACTGGCTTCCAAAGGAGGCTAAGGCAGTGCCAGCTAACTTTATACCAGGTTAGGGCTGAAGTTACACTTAAAAAGGAGTCAAGCTACCTCACCCTAAACAAACCTGATGAATATAAACACCTTCTCCCCAGAATAATGTACATATGCCAAGCCTGGCATATGACTCAAGTCCCTCAGGGACCTCAGAAAAAAACAAAACAAAACAAAAAACTCCTTTTGCAGGTGGTACACTAACTCTTAGGACAGGAGACACATAATCTGGTACAGTCTTCACCCCAGAAATGTTTGTGAATATTCTCATTTGCTTCTACTCACTGTGGAATCAAAACCAGTGATTTGATTCTCATTGCGATTCATCCACACTGGTGTAGACCAATAAAAAGAACATATAGTGAAGTGCTATAATGCTCTTTTAATGTGTACCTCAGCAAATACAGAGCAGAAGGTAACACAATTTATAATCCACCACACCAGTTGAGTATTTTCACCAGTTCTTGTTGATATATTTACAAGCCTGGCCATGCATTTTTGTATTTCATTTCCACTTCTATATTCTGTCCCCAAGGCAGAATGGCTGTTTGTTTACATAAGTTTCAATACTGTTTTTAATAGTATTGGGTCATTTTTTCTATCATGTTATTTTCATTATGTTTAGCTTTGAAGGTTCAAGAATAGAAAAAGAGTTTGTAGCTCAAAAACCATTAGAAGCGACCTGTTATATGCTCCAATATACCCTTTAGGAAAATGAAACATAATCAAATCATTTATTCCTTCAAGGTCTGTTTTACCACTTAAAATTAAGTATATAATTAATTTAAATTAAAATTAAGAAGAGGTGATTAAAAAATACTATTTGGGGAAAGGGGTAAATATGACATTTAGAGATTAACCTGAGCTCTGTTTTCAGAAAATTCTGCTTGAATTGTTTAAAACAGTAGTGGTTATCAAATGTGCCAGATATTTGGATAAGTTCTTTACATAAATGACAACTGACAGAATGTAGGATACTGGCTAGCTGGTCAGCCAACTTGCTTCCTTCTGCTGAGTACATAAGGAAGTTACTTTCTCAGGTGCAGTTAGAAGTGGCCACATGGCTGAGTTCTGACAAATGGAATATGTAAGAAAATAAGGAAAACAGCCTTTAGTCAAGGTCTGTGAAATCTTACTTAATCTGCCATACTCTCTCCTTTCCCCTACCCACTGGCAAAGATCTGCAAAGCAGAAGGCAGAGCTACAATGTGGAAGGAGCTTGGCTTGCCCAATCACCACACAAGACAGTTAAGATGTCCACAGTGAACTGTTACGTGAACAGAGATAAATCTCTAATTGTCCTGACTTACTGATATTCTGGAGCTGTTTGATGCAGTTAAAATATACTGATAGTATCTTCATGAGCACAGAGATGTTAAATAATCTGCTTCCAGTCACACAACTAGTCACAGTAGCAAATTTGAATCCAAGAGGCTCTGTCTTTAGAAGCCAAGTTGTTAATTGGTGTTTGATTATATCCCCTTTTCACAAATTCATTTTTACAACATATAAAATAAACTTCTCCTATTCATGACTTAGTACATTTGCTGGAAGTCTAGTGTTTATGACAGAAGATAAGTTCTTCAATGATTTGGTTTCTCTGCCATGCAAGAGGAGTACAACATGCTTAAATACCTTTGTAGGATGCTTCTGTTATTTTGCAAATATTTATATTCAGAAGTTCTTCAGTAATTATTAAAGCTCCATAATATTACCCCTAAAACTTAACTTACAACAACAGTAAGCATTTATTTTGCCTTCCAATGTATAAGGTCAGGAATCCAGGAAAGACTCATTTCTATGGTCTCATATGGGATTGTGCTCAAGATGTCAGTTGAGGTTGCATCATCTAAAGACCTAATTAGAATTCACTCACATGGCTGGAAGGTTGGTCTGGTTACTGGTAGGAGGCCCCACTTTCTCCCCCACAGGCTGTGTGACTGCCTTCACAATTTGGTAGCTTCCTCACCCCAACATGAGCAAGTTTAAAAACTAAAGAAAATGATGTAAGGCCTTTATGACTAGTCTCCAAAGTCACTCTCCACTACTTCTACAATGTCTTATGATTATTCTGGTCTCAGAATTCTTACTTATCACACTGGGTTCAATATTAGGATCTCCTATTCATAATACTTCAGGGAGTGAATAGTAGGAGATTAGGGTCACAGAGAGCTGTTTCAGAATCTAACTACTCCAAAGTAAATTCATTTATACAATAAATTGAGGAACTGAGGTCCAAGCAATGAGCAAACCAAACATATATATATATATGTATATATACATACATATATATGTATATATATGTATATATATGTATATATATGTATATATATGTATGTATATATACATATATATATATAGAGAGAGACCCACATATACAAACTCTATAAGAATATACTATTTATAAAGCTGAAAGGCAGAGTATGGGTTAGAAAAACACAAGACATCACAATTGCAATACAACCATCATTATAAAAACAACTCACTATCCCTAATACTAAAAACATCAAAAAAAATTCATCAAGTGCCAAGGAAACAACAAAGTAAAAAGAATGGGAAATGGAACCTTTAAAATGGGGCTCATGACACTACCTTCTTGGTTGGAATGTTGTGGAGATAAAAAATAACAACATAACGTGCTTGCTAGTATAGTTCTTAACATAGAATAAATGCTCCAAAAATGTTGTGTACTACTGCCACCACCAAAACCACCACTGCTGTCACTGCTGCCATCACTGAAAGGTTATCACCACCACAAGGATCACTACTAACAGCAACTTCATCACCACAGTACAAGAGCCATGAGCAATGCAATTCCCAGGCAACCCAGAATGCTAATTCCAACTCAAAGTAAATTCTTCACTCAAAGCAACCAATTAAATATTACCTTTTCATGATTTTCTATAAGGATTTCAATGACAATGTTCTGAAATTTGATGTCCATGATAGCTGCTACTGTTTCTTCCTGAGGCCGCAGGAGGGTGGGTCCAAACACCACGCCAAGGTTTGCCACAGTCATCAGATTCTGCTTGTGGTTGTTAGCAACACTGGAAGGAAAAGAAAAGGCACAGCTGAGAGAAACAGCATGCTAACTTATGTGTACCTTTCCTATGCTAGACTCCTGAAAAGGCAGGTTAGACTTGGGACATCTTCAGGTGTTCTAGGAATCCCTGGCAGACTTTCCTACTGATATTTTCAGCTATGAAATTTCAAAAATCTTGAGTAGTTAAGCTTTTCTGGCATTTCAGGATGTGGCACTTTTTGCCTTTTTCATTTTGCCTAAAACCAAGTAACTTAGAACCCACATTCCAAAATGTGAAACTACACATATTTGAATGTTTGTTCAACAAGTCCAGGTAACTGATAATCCCTCTTAGTTACAACTTTCATATTTGACCACTGCTTAAAACACTATGATCACTAGCATTTTCTCTTGTGCAAATAAAAAACACTTGATAGTCACAGGCAGAAACAGACCTAATTTCTAAAATGGGTAGATGTGGATATTTAAAATGAAACCAAGGAATTCAGCTTGCTAGATTCAATGCATCAAAGTACCATTGCACTGAACACTGCTTTATAGCACCAACAAATAAAAATGCATCAGTCTATGTCCATGTGTAAGACTGTGCTCAAATTGTTACTTACACTCAAAGTCCTTAGACTTTGCATATGCAGGATCAATAGTAACTGGATCTGAGCAATTTGCCAAAAACACATATTTTGGGTAAACAACAACTCAAAACATATTTGAACTCTACACTCAGACAGCATAACCTAGTCATAAAATATTATTTGTTCATTTGCTGACTGTACATATTTAAAAAACTGTCTTTTGACAATAAGTTAAAGATCATTCAGCATTGCTAAGAAAATATCAGGAGTTCCTCTAAATCAACTATTAGAAGAAGGAAACTATTCATTACTAACTGGAAACTACAGAGGAATTGGGCAGAAATGGCAGTTTGCACAGATATACCTCCCTAGCATTTAGTGCTATTTATATTGAGATTTTTTTCACATAATTTTATAAATGTTTGCACCATTTTTCTTGTATACTTTTATTTTGTAGGAGGTAAAGAGGTTCTACTGCTTCAAGTGCTGGTTTTGAAACTGAGATTTCACTGAAATATGACATCAACCAATTTTATCAGCAGATGTGTACTTTTCTGTAATTTTCTTGGGCTAAGAGTCTAATTTTGAAAAACTTTCTTCTCTGAAAGAGGCAGGAGGTACTTAAGTTTATGAAACTTTAACTGAGTAATAAAAGTGCCTACCTTGGTGGTTGGGGGGGGAGGAATTGGGGGGAATCTTGCTTTTTGATAGCTAACAAGAAAAGTTGCCACTGATATCTGGCCTATTTCTACTTTACATAAACATTCTTTACAAACTTTTTTTTTTTAAACTTCTAGCTGAATTTCCTGGTTTACTTGCAGTTTGCCAGTTTACCTAGAACTGCATCACATTTCTAGTCTGAAAGCATTATTATGGGTGGTAAAGTTTTTACCTGGCTAGGGGAAAGACTTTGTTTCTATGTCTTCAGCAATCAGCAAGTCTGCATATTTACAAGCTACTTATAATGACGTTGCTTTCAACATCAGCTTCTCTGTACAGAAGTGAATTCAGTGCCCTTAGACTATCCCTCTCCAGTCAGCCTAATCACTAGAACTCTCCCTTCTTGTCATAAAAGTTCCTGTGCAAATGAATCAACAAGCTATTTACATATAAAAACACTTTAAAACTGCAAACCAATTAAAAAAAAAGAGATAGTTTAGATGATGATCATTTTCACCATCATGCTTCTCAAGACTCATCTAAATAAAGTCTCCAACTAGGCTCTCTAACTTGAATCTCCAAGGTCAGTTTTATTCATGCTGCCACCACTAGTTAATACCTACAATTCAGTTCTGACCAAGTCATTCCTCTGCTGCAAACTACAAAGACCTCATGGCTGGCTGGGTTGTTTAGGAGAGAACAAAATAACACAGTGTATTTAAGGGGTTTAGCAATGCTTCTATTGTTTGATTGTTCTGATAATGATGATTATAAGTCCTTAGTGGGCTCCATTGTTTTTAAAATAAAGTTCAAACTCTTATGAAATAGCTCACCTTTCCCCAACTTACCTCTAAGGCCTACTATGCCACCTCCCTTGATAAGTCTAAATTTTGGCATCCTCTTCTTTAAAAAGAGGGAGCGGGTTAGGGCAAAAAATACACCCACTTCATGGGTTGTTATGCAGATTAGATGTGATAATGTGTGGAAAATGTAATCACTTATAATAATAATTCACTATCCATCCTTTTCCACTTGCACACCTCTGTGTCTTCATCACTCCTCTCTGCCTAGAACACTCTTTTTCTTTGGAAAAGTGTTGATGGACAAGGCTCAGCTCAATGACTCCTTTTCTTTCTTAAGTCTCTCTCTAGCATTTCCTTCTACTCTACAATAAAGACTGAAGCATTGCCCTATTCCTGTACATACTACAGTTTATTCATGTCTTACTACCTTAAGAGAGAGACTGTTTATCTTAGTTGACACTACCAGTGCTGAGTACAGTCCATGGGCCAGAAGTACGACAAATGTTCGCTGAGGTGTTAAAAAATGATAGGAATGTCTGAGTGAACACAGAACAATTATTTGCAAAACAGCTATCGACTCACAAGACCTCAAATTATTATTGATAATTTTGGAGGGATATTTCTCAACCTTGCTTTTCAAAGTCTAGAGCTGAGTTCCATTTGTTAGACTTAATTAATGAGTAATAATTACTCTGATTTGCAGGACCCAGTGCCAAAAGGGGTTTGGAAAAAAAGAGTAATTCTGGATAAGCAACTCTGAATGTAAACAAGCTTGAGGCTATCCAACATAATTCATCTCAGTTTTAATGACCCATTTTATTTTAGAACTTAAAAAAATACATTGGTTCAAGTCTTACGAAACTTTGGGGGGGGGGAATTTTCACCTTTTATTACTACCTACCATTATCTTTTGGCACACTGAAGTAATAAATTGAACTGTCACTTGATTATTACTGCTCACAACCTGGTAGGGCTATGTTCATTAATCTAGAATAAATTATTGATGGTTGGAGATCTCTATGAATCCCGGAGAGAAAGACCTAGACCTCGCCTCTGCTGGCACCAGCCATCCATCATAGCTTGATGAATTTACAGATGTGTGGGAGGCAGGCTGGCAGAGCACTGGGAAGCCAGGTCCAGCACAGGCCACGGGACTCATTTCATTAGTGAGGTCTATAAAACAGAGAGCCAGCCAGCTTTCTGGGTCGGTAATTGAGCTGCTTGAGTTTCTTCTCACACAGTCTAGGATGTCATGTTGAGTCTCAACTTAAAATTCACACACTGAAGTCTCTTAAGTGTTGCACATTTCACTAAAGGAATTTTTGACATGTCAATCAGACCTCAGGGTCTACATGAACTATTTTGCGGGTGCTTCAAGTGAACTGTCAATTCTATACAGAACTCCTTTGCTAATTGCAGAGATTACAGTTCCATATTCACTTTAAACTTGGGGAAGGCCCCATTCTTCTTGTGACCATTAAGAGTTTGTTGCATCAGATGAGGAGCAGAGCACTTCCTGAAGGGCGTGTCTTTAGGGCAGTTGCTGGTGGATTCAGAGAAACCAGGATTCCCCTGGTTCTCTGTTTCCTTTATGAACTGTAATTAAAGGGGAAAGGGGAGTTGTAATTAAAGGGGAATTGTAATTAAAGGTCAATGAACATGGCCTTGACAGTGGCACAACTATGTTTCAAGAGGAAATGGATTGGGTCTGGATTGGTCTGACAGTCTTTCAGGAAGCAGAAGGAAGTAACTACTTGTGCATAAGGATGGTGATGGGGGAGTATCATGATGGAAGTAGACAGTAGCCAAACAATCATTGGCTGTAAGGCAGAGACTCCCATGCTGTTACAGGGATTGCATCTGTTTTCCTAGCATTTAAATGAGAGCCAGAGCTCTGTACGTGCTAAGCAGTACTTTAGAACCACAGACCAATCCTGATGCAGTCCAATAATACATAAGCCTATTGCAGGATTTGTGCACCCAGCTTTATCTTGAGGCAGGGAGTGTTGTATTGAAGGATGTCAAAGCTGGGTCCTGACCCCAGTGGACACAGTGTGGAGACAAATTAGCCCTATCTGTGATGGACTGGGTTGGGGGAGTAACACCACAACCGCACTTACCTTCTTGTCCTGATTCATTGACTTTACATTCCAGTGTTAAATAACAAAAAACGTAGACTTGTAGGGTGTTTTAGAGCTTATGAGGGGCACCACAACCAATTTTAATGTTTATTTAACCTTCATAATAACTCTGGTATAGTAGCTCTCAAGACTTTCTGTCAATGGCCCACGATAGGAAGTATATATATTCTCATTTAACATTTTGCTTTAGGAACAGCAAGTGTGATGAATTCTGGTATTTTCTATTCTAGCCTCTTTTTTTTTTTTTTGTTATCCTCTATATGGATTTCACAATCCATTGAAAGTGCCATGACCTGTAATTGTCAAAGTGTTATTCTAGGAATAATGGATACAAACATTATCTCCAACTTACAAATATGAGAAAAAAAGACTGAGAGAAGTAGTTCAGCACAGTGGCTGAAGTCAGATAGATATTCCCAGCTGGATGACAGTAGGCAAGTCACCAGGCATCTGTAAAACCCCTTTCTCACCTGCAAAACAGGAACAAAATACCTGCCCTCATAAACTTCCAAGACTGATTAAGCAAGATTGGGTGAGTAAATCTCCTGGCAGGAAACAATGGCTTAATAAATGACAGCTGCTATTGTCATTGTGGCAGTCTGGGGAGGAGGGGGCAACAATAAGCGCCTACTTAAAGACACAGTGTTAGCTGGTGAGGTCACATGGAATTCTGTCCAGGATCCTCTAGTGTTTTGCTCCTGTCTGGAGCAAGGAGCCCTACCTCCTCTAATAATATTTCAAGGGCTTTTAATACCCAATCTATTTGTATTTCTTGTTTTTTATCCTTTCTTTTTTTAAAAAATAAAATTATTATGAAATACAGCAAAGCTATAGAAGCGTTCAAAAGCATTATATTACTTATTTCTTGTCTCCTCACTGAAAGTGGTCCCGATACAAATGACTGAGATGCTCAGGAAGCTACTGCAAACCTGCCAGACTCATCTGTCATCATGGGCATTGACTTGGCCCTGGTCTGCCTGACACATCCTCCTGTAACCATCCAAGCCCACTTCATTGTAAAGCCCAGTTCTCGACAGTCCCCCAACCAGAGATCTCATGGTGCTCTTTCCCCTAGATGATTATGTTTACAGTCAATCTGTGGGAGATTTCTACACTACCTGCTTGCTTCTCACAAGCACCGCAGGACCAAGGGCTGCATCATGAGGTTGGAGCACATTCTCTGCAACATATGCAGGTGTGGGTGACCCCAGTTTACTAATTCTGAAAGCAGCTGAGTGGATGGGCACATAAACTGCAGTAAATATCACCATTCTCTCTATTATCCTCTCAGGAGTAGAGGTGCTCCAAATTCTTGGATTAAAAAGGATTAACTAGAAATGAAACTGTTGGAACTATAGTTTGCTTTTTTTTTTTTTTTTTTTGTGGCTAACCAGGCAAGTTTCATTTCCAGGGTTGTTAATCTGGCTCCTTTCACAACCTCAAGGTCATCCTTACCATGTACTAGGAGGTGGTAAGGGAAATCCCCTATCATTGGCTACATGCTTTCTACTCACTCAGATAGACAGTGTCTGCACTGCCTAGCTACCACCTGGACTTGGGGAGGTGGGACCCAGCTGGATGGTGCTGAGAAGCCTCTGCCAAGGAAACCAACCAGTCATAAATATGACTTTGTTGGGCTGCCCAAAGACTGGCACCAAAATGAGATTTGAAAGTAAACTGTTTTGTATACTGACTGGAGTCATGCTCACCAAGCCATATTCAACAACATCTTTCTGGGAATAGTTATCTAGTCAGCTAGATAGGGCTGTCACTACTTTTACAGATGAGGATACTGAAGCACTGAGAAGTTAAGTGCTTTGCCTGTGGTCACAAAGCTAAGCGCAGGCAGAGCAGAAGGGACTAATGGTGACCACAGAGCCTATACTCCCCTATAGCACTTGCTGCTCCCACACAACTGTGGGTCAGTTCAGCCAAGGCTAAAAGAGGCATTCTTTTTCTTCAGAAAAGTCACCAAAAATGAAGATATGAAAGTTACAAGCTTGAGTCTGCAAAGAAAAAAGTAGTTATTATAATTGAAAATAAAAAATGCTGTTCTTTCATTCAAAAGCCAGATTACTAAATGAGAAAGAGGGAGAAAAGAGAAATAAGGAAAGAGAAAACAATTATGCCTACATGAAGGATACTGGACTAAATACTGTTGCTCTCCCCTTTCTATACCAAAAAAATAATGTTGAATGCTTGAAAAAAATCATGAAATTCTCAAGTATGACAGCATTTCATTTATAGTTGGCTCACACAGAATGCTGCCTCCTAATAATGAAAGCATGAAAGATCAAGATCTAAAAGAAAATAAAAAGGGGCCAAATGGAAAACATGCTAAATGGTTTCAATAGTCAAAAAAAAAAAAAAAAAAAAAAAGGACAATCATGGCTACCAGTTTATCCAGCTGCACTGCTTTAATCCAAGGATCTCAAGACTTTGTGAATATCTAGACTAACTACCCATGCTTCCTCTGCTTCTAGTTGAACAGAAAAATTGTATTTCAGATGCTAAATATCACTACTAGATTGTTAAGTATTGATCAATATCACATGACTTTAATACCCACTTACAGAGGCCCACTTGGTGCTGAAAATAATCCAGAGAAAAGGAAAAGGAATGGGGGTGAAGACAGCAAAGTCAAGGTATCACATAGAGCCTGCAACCTAAACCAAGAATGTTCCGAAATCTGGGTGTGCAACCAGCTCTATTTCAGTTCTGGTCTCCTGTAAATCAGCACCATGATCTGTCTGTAAAACACAGACTTCTGATTGTTTTTAATTTCAAATTGAAACCTTTGCCTAGCCAGCAAGATCCTGCATGATCCAGCTGGCCTCTCCAAAGCCTTCTCCACTACGCCCACTCCCCGCCCCTTTAGTTCACTAACCCCAAAGCTAAAACTTTCCTTAAGTTGTATGTCTTCCTTCCTAATTGGCAGTTCCCTGGTCTGGAAATCCCCGCAGTTTGTCTTTATCTTTCTATTTCCTACCTCTCACTCTCATTTCCTCAGAGAGGCATTTCTGGATACCCCATGCCAGGTCAGGTCCCCTGCTGTAACTCTAATGTCTCAATTTTCCTTCTAAGCTCTTAGTGAATTATGTCTTTTTTTCATTCCAGCATCATTATCTGTCTTCCCACTTTCCAGAAACTCCAAGAGGACAGGGATAACAATAACCTCTCTCTCACTGCCATAACTTGTATGTCTTGCACAAAGTTTATCCAAACCAGGAATTGAGAGGGGGAAAAAAATGCATGCTTTGTAATGACACCTACTAAGCATATCAAGGGTCAGCTGCACTAAATGTCTGATTTAAATGTCAGTGTAACTCATCAGTGTCTTAGTGACTGCTGAGCTGAGGGTCATGGTCCAGGAATGAAAGAGCGCTCATCTTGACACTGACAGCACCTAACAAACCAAGTGGCTGTCCTTGGCCACACCGTTCATGTGAAAGCTACAAATCACCACGTAATATTCACAGGGTATAATTATTTGATAATTATACATGTATTACCTAATATACATTATATAATGAACTACTAACTCACAGTATAATACCAGTATCCTTTATATCTTCTAGGATTATATTACGTGTGTCATATCTTATTCTTGTCTGATATCTCTTTATTTCCTTCCTGCCTTTGATTATTATTAAGAGTGTCATCAAAAAATCATAGTAACAACTGATATTAAACAAGCACTGACTGTGAGTCAGGCATTAAGCACTTCATTGATCATCTCATTTGACCTTTATAAAATCTCTACAAGGAAAGCTCTGTTACTATCCCACAAGAAGAGGCTCAGGCTCAGGATATTCAGAAAGGAGCATATAACAAGCAAGATGTAGAGCTGGGATTTGAAGTCAGGCAGTCTACAGTCTAACTCCAGAGTTACTGCTCTTAAATGCAGTGTGTGTGTGTGTGTGTGTGTGTGTGTGTTAATACATATCTTGCCATTTTGTCTGACTTACCTCTCTTTGTATAGCATAACCTTAGAAACAGTATGGGCAAAGAAAACCTAATTAGTTTTTAAAGGATGCTTTGAAGGCAAACAAGATATCAGGTTCATCTCTGCTTACCAGCTCTAAATTTTTCTATGAGTAAAAAACTAATCTGGGTCATGGACATTATTGAAACTCTTCCAGAATAGCCAAGGTTTCATTAACTATAAGAATTATACTTTTGCTGCTAATCTGCCTAGCTCTGCTAAATTAGTTACAGTCATTTAGAGAGTAACAACAGGCCAACCAGAATTCTAGCTGCCCTACATTGTCTCAGATTCTTGGTGTTTGAATAGTCTTATGCACAAGGAAGACATATCTCTAAATCTAGTGGTTAATCGATGAGTCTTCCTCTCTCTAGTCCTGATCAGGTCAGGCTCCAACCTGTAGCTATATTCTTGGATCCAGGCCACAGACCCAGATGAAGCACTTACATACAGAATGATCTGCAGAGAAACTGGCCCAAGGAACACTTCTTCCTGGAAAATTACTTAACTATTTTGAATTACATAACAATCAATTCTAAAGTCCAATGTAATCACCATTTGCAAAGCATTTTACAGTTTATAGAGTCCTTTCACATTCATTATCACTGATTTATTTATTTTGAAGTGCATGTTCTCAAATCTAGAGAGAAATGCCAGCGCATAAATAGAGGAGGTATGAAAGTTGCATATGTTCATGCCAACCTGATGTCACCAAGTGCTGTGAAAGCATCTGTTCCTGTATCTGGCAAGACTTCCCTCAGTGGCTCAGCCTATCACCTTCTACTAGCACTGTCCAAAAAGGCAGGCCTTGGAGAAGTTGCCTTAGGCCTTTCTACCCAAGGAAGGAGGTACAAGGTGACCCAGCACAGAGACCAACAGTACACCATCTATTTTTTCATTAGCAAATATCTTTGAGTGCCTATTACATGCCAGAGACTGTTTTAAGTGCTACTTAAGTACAGCAGTGAACAAAATAGGCACCCCTTAAGTTCCCTGCTTTATGAAGCTTACATTCTTTTGGGGACAGGACAGATAAAAACAAAAAATAGGGGAGAAATGGAGCACTGGGGAACTGTTGGCAATTTTCAACTTAGTGGTCAAGGAATGTGTCCCTGAGGAGGAGAAATGGACTTACAATATGAAGGAGGATGGGAGCAGGCCATGTGGCTAACTGGGAAGGAAGCTTCAGGAAAAGCAAACAGTAGCTGCAGATGGCTTAGGTAGGAGCATTCAGGGCATGCTGGCAACACCAAATGAAAGCTGGTATCCCTGTAGCAGAGTAGGCAGAGAAATAAAAAGAACCCTCACACAGGAAATGGACTTGGGAAGGCAAATGCTTGCAGGTCACTGTAAAAATGTTTTTCAGTGAATAAATGAAAAACAGCAAGACAATTGTAGTCAAAGAGATCACATTAGTCACCAGTCACTACAGAATCAGCAAGGTCTCAATTGCTAAGGCCAAAATGCTCAAATTCCCTTTGAAATTAATGTAAAAACTAGCAAATGAAGTCAAGGTGTGTAAAAACCAGAATACAGCACTTTTCCTAGTTCCCTGAATGACTAGCCGTGCCTTTGCACCTATGTCTGTATTATCATGGTAGGTCTCCAAAGTTATTCCGTATTTCCCCCTTAGTCACTGTGCATACCTCAAGAAGGGAAATTCAGAGGAAAAACAGAATGCTGAGTCAAGCCTGAGCCATGTGTCTAGCATAGGTTACAGTTTCTCTACACTGATATCTAGGCCCACCAGCCACCCAGGAGCAGCACTGATATTAAACATGCTAAGTAAACATTTTCTAAAAATGTCTAACTCTAGTCTAACTCTATTGAATTTAACCATTTTAACATTTTTAAAACATTTTTTAGTTTAAATAGATAGCAGTCTTGTGAAACCAGATCCATATTACTGGTCCCATTTTATAAATGAAAGAACAGGGACAAAGGAGCTAAGACAAAGGTGAAGGGACTGGCCCAAGGCCATGTGGTTCAGTTCCAATGAGAACAGAGGGTCCAAGTAGCTGTTGAGAAGTTCACTTCTCATCATGTGGAAATCTCCTTTCTGCTACTACAGAAATGATCCTGTCTGCTGGGTGAATCAAGATTTCAAATCCACAGACAGGATTATGGGAAGCGTATGTGTGTGGAGATTGACACTGATAGAGAAATGCATCCCACCACCCTACACTACCCTAAATAATCCAACATCTTTCATAGAGATTTTTTTAACTAAGGGAAACAACCCATCTGACTAGCACCTTTTTGAAAAGCAATGTACTTCCCTCCCCCAAAAAGAAAAGATAGAAATTTACTTTCTTTCCTACAAGTCTGAAACAAGACTAAGAGCTGGTATTATTTCACAGACCATGTACCAAATGACTTGAATTTCTAACCTACATGTGCTATCACAGAACTTCTGAATTACACATGGGTATTCAATTAATGAGAAAACAATTATTCTAAAGAGTCTCTAAAAGTCTATGGCTGCTCTTGCAAGAGCTGAAATCCCATGGGAAAATTCTAAAGATCTATTAGTATTAATAAAAGAAGAAAAATACCCCAGGTCTCCAACATCCATGAAGAATTATTTGTACAGTACACCAGCAGTGTATGTTTACATGGCCAATGATAAAGAACAGATTTTTAAAAGATAACACAATGTTTATAGCTCATGAAAGTTAGAAAAAATACCCTATTACTTATCCCTTCTTCTGAGGCTCTGGCCAATAGGTCATAGTTTCTCCCAGTACTAAATTGGTATCTCTATAAATCCAATATAAGACTAAGCAATCATCTTATTTATTTACACATATAAAATAATTCTGTGTATAAATACTCGTACGTGTTAGAATAAGAGTGAAATCCTACTGCTACATTTACTGCCTTAACTACAAATATAGTCATCAGAGAATAAAGCCAACAGAGTTCATCCTGCAAGACACACAAGGCAACTTGATTTCCCTTCCTCATTTCCAGCACAAAACTGAAAACTCACTGAATTCTGTGACATTGGAAGCAAGTTTTATAACTGGGATACACCACAGATGCCATGCATCCTTCCCGCACTGGAATGCAGCAGTGAATGACAAGATCTCTGCAATCAGTATTTTGACCTCATTCATCAAAGACTAGTGTGCAGAGAGGAGAAGGTTACAGATCACACATGTGCAAGACACAGTGCGAAGTCACAGCTCCAACCACAAACAGCTGTGATACCTGCCTGAGGTCTCTCTCTGAAAGCTATATTCCCAGAGTTCAGCTCCTTTCCCACAGGAATTCTGAACTCTGTGTCAAGTCTGTGTTTGGACTAATTGGAGGCAATGGAATCCCTGCCACCCCTCTGGTTTCCCACACAATGATGAGAACACCCAGCGGCTTCTGGCTTCTCCCTCCATTGAGACATCTCTGGGACCCCAACCCAGTTAGCAACTCCTCTTGAAAACATGTCCCTAGTAGATGCCTTTCTATGTCTTGCAAATAGAAGGCCATCTTCCAGATATTTACATAGAAGGAGATAACCACATACCACAATCTTGCTGACATGTTGAACATTTGGTTGGATTATGTAAAAAGTGAAGTAATCATTAAATAAAGGTGAGAAACCAAAGAGTAGGCTTTTTTTTGGACTTATCTTTGGAAGCTTGAGGAGAGAAAAGGAGCAAGAATCAGGGAATTCTGCTACCCTTTGATAGGGCAGGCATCAAATAAAGCGTTGCTTGATTCAGCTACATCCAGAGCTCTCTGGTAAATTCTCTCCTAAAGGGCAAAGGACCCACTGTTGGGTTGGGATCTGTAACAAAAGGGCATAAATAACCTTCAATACATGTTACCAAATGCTTCTCAGGAGACCTGTATCAACTTACACTTTCACTTGGGAAGTCTAAGTATGTCTGCAAAGTCATTATTATATTGAAAGCTTTCATAAGGAGTAAATAAAAGTATGCCTATCTCATTTTTTTGTTTAGTACTGACACTGAATGTTTTCCCCCAAATGCAGTAATAAATGCAGGTTATAAGTGCAGTAACTTTATGAAGGGCCTAGAGATAACAATTAGTCTCCAGCAAAGTAGATCGAAACTAATAGGTAAATAAGACATACACAAGGCAAGAAGGGCACCTTACTTCTATGTTTTTAAAAATAAGTAACAGCCCTAACTAGTATTCCTTTTAAAAATAAATAAAAACCCTATTAAAGTATTCTTATAGAGCAGGTGTAAGAAAATATATTATTGTGTCACAACAAATGATGAGCAAAAATAAAAAGAGAATCCTGGCTGATGTAGAGCAAAATTATACTGGAGTAACTTGTTCTGTTACATGGCATTTCACTTAAGTCACACTTACCCAGAGTCTATCCAAGATGTTAAGTGAGGACTTACTGAAACTATAGTCCCATATATTAATGATGAACTCTAATATGGAAGAAAAATACTACTGAGATATTAAATCTCTCTCTTATGAAACTTGGGCAAGGGTGAATTTTCCTGGCTCTGTACTGATGCAGGAGTACAAAGTCTACTTTGAACCACAAATATGAGATAGGAGGGAAATATGCACATCTTCCCCCGACCTGCTTTCAAGGTTTATGAAGGTAAAGACCATTACCTGTCTTGTTCATCAGTGTATGGTCAGTACCTGGTAAGACAGGTACTTAGTATTTCCTAGGGGTCCTTTTGAGATGATGGCCAAGAGACCTGAAAAGATCCAAACTTAAGAAAATCAGCCCTGCTGATTTCAATTTATGCCATCTATCCCAGTAATGGCCCTGGCTCTTGGGAGGCATCACGTGAATGTTTGTGGCTGCAAGAGGCAAAAAAAAGGACTGTAGTATAGTACTTCCCTCATCTACTTCACAGTGAGGGTATAAAGACAAAG